>JARQOC010000008.1:47270203-47342239 GCA_033576535.1 Allobates femoralis | reverse complement strand
GGAACATGGCAAAAGGTGCCATTCTTTTTCTTTAAAAACATCTGAATTTTTTACACCACTTAGATAGCAGTAATAGTATATGTGTTTGGTATCTACAAACTCGTACCGACCTGAGGCATCATACGGACATGTCAGTTTTACCATATAGTGAACAAAGTGAATAAAAAATCCAAGAAAACAAATGTGTAACTACAGTTTTTTTTTTTAAATTTCACCGCTCTTGGAATTTTTCCCCATTTTCTTGTACACTGTATGGTAAAATGAATGATGTCATTCAAAAGTCCAACTCATCCCGCAAAAACAACATCAAGCCCACATATGTCTTGTCTGTATTAACAGAAAAAGAAAAAAAGTTACGGCTCTTGGAAGAATGAGAGGGAAAAACAGAAACTGGAAAAATGCAAATCCCCCGGGGGGATGTATATATATATAGTTGAGTGTGTGTGTGTTTATGTATGTATGCAGGTATGTATGTATGTATCAAGCAACGCCCACTCCACATAGCCACGTCCACTGCACAAAGACATGTGCATGCATCAAGCCACACCCACTCCACAAAGCCATGCCCACTCCATAGCCACATTTTCACAAAGCCACACCCACTCCATCCCTTCATATAGACTCACCCCCTTTCATAGCACTGCTTCCTTTATTACGCTGCCCTGTTATTGTGATGTCACTATAGAATGTAGAATGTTATCTTATAAAATTCTGTGTCATGTCACTGCCTGATCATTCTTATGTGTCGTACAGACACTAATGACCCATAAGAAAAAGAACCCATTTTCTCATGGTCAACTTTTGTTCAAGAGTTGGAACTGCCAAAACTCTGTTCATGTTTGCACCAAAAGGAAAAACCAAGAATGTTGTTTATCAAAAGGCTCTTGAATGAGTTGTAAATAAAATACTATACCCTGTGCTCTCCACATAGTCACACCCCCTCCACATGGCCACACCTCTTTCACAAGCCACACCTCCTCCACATAGCCCCACCCTTTCATAGCTCCACCACCGTTATGGCCCCCTACCTTCAAAATGTGTGTATGTCCACTAAAGGAATTTGCACCGTTGCATTTACAATCAAAAAGTTTTGCACACACACCCCATTTGACTCAGGGTTTGTAGGGGGTGCGCGGGTGCAGCGGGGGTGTTTTTTGGGGGGAGCATTTTTTAGGAGGAGGGGGGTGCGAGTTTAGGAAGGGTGTGGGGGGCAGGTTTGGAGGTAGAGGCGAGGGGTAGCGTGGGTGGATGGGGCGGGTTGGGGGGAGGTGTGGGGGGGCAGGTTTGGAGGTAGAGGCGAGGGGTAGCATGCGTGGATGGGGCGGGTGTGGGGGGGCAGGTTTGATGAGAATATTTGACATACACACACTGACATACACTCAGTCAGTTACTATGCCTGGGCAACGCCGGGCTATACAGCTAGTACATATGTATGTGTATATATATAAAATACACACACACATGCTATTATATTGTACTTATAAAGAAGAGTACTATTTAGGTTGTTGCTCGGCAGTGTGCACACGTTGCATTTGTTGCTCGGCAATGTGCACACATTGCATTTGTTGCTCGGCAGTGTGCACACGTTGCATTTGCTGCTCAGCAGTGTGCACACGTTGCATTTGCTGCTTGACAGTGTGCACACGTTGCATTTGCTGCTCGGCAGTGTGCACACGTTGCATTTGCTGCTCGGCAGTGTGCACACGTTGCATTTGCTGCTCGGCAGTGTGCACACGTTGCATTTGCTGCTCGGTTGTGTGCACATGTTGCATTTGCTGCTCGGCAGTGTGCACACGTTGCATTTGTTGCTCGGCAGTGTGCACACGTTGCATTTGTTGCTCGGCAGTGTGCACACGTTGCATTTGTTGCTCGGCAGTGTGCACACGTTGCATTTGTTGCTGGGCAATGTGTACACGTTGCATTTGTTGCTCGGCTGTGTGCACATGTTGCATTTGTTGCTTGGCTGTGTGCACATGTTGCATTTGTTGCTCGGCAGTGTGCACACGTTGCATTTGTTGCTCGGCTGTGTGCACATGTTGCATTTGTTGCTCGACAGTGTGCACACGTTGCATTTGTTGCTCGGCTGTGTGCACACATTGCATTTCTCATTTTTCTGTGTGCACACGTTGAGTATTTTCACCTTACAGATTTGTACAATTTTGCAGCGTTTTTTGTAGCAGATTTCACCCGGAAAAAAATCTACACCAAAAATTAATGTAAAAAATACAGACAAAACGTACAGATTTTATTGCATTTTTCCTGCCAAGAGATTCAGAAATGCTGTAGAAATGTCTGCACCAAATACTTACCGGTGTGACATACCCTGTGTATAGAAAGTTCAGGGAACCCATACAGACTGGCCTACAGGATAAAAGCCCAATGTGTATATTTCATGTATGTAAGGGTAACTGACACTTACGTGGTAGAGGATAGCTAAACCGCTCCGGATATTTAGTAAGCAAAACATTCTTTATATGACTACGCCCCACTCCGCTGACACCTGTGAAAGAGAAGTGGAAGTTACAGGCTAGTACTAGGGAAACACATCTCATCCATTGGGGTCTGGAGTCATCGCACAACTCTATCCTAAGACATCACATATCCTGCATTACTGCAAGGAAGGCAGAACTCGCCATGGTCAAGATGGAAAGTTTCAGCAAGGCTTACCGTATTTTGTGGACTATAAAACAAACTCCTCCACCCAAAACATTTTTGGGTGGAGGACATATAGTCCTAATGTAGCTTAATGGGACGCAGTGATGGAGCAGGATCACAGGAGGCAAAATCATCGCTGCAGGAATCCGGCAGTGGTACAGGTAAGGCGGCGGTGTGAAGCAGGCGCCATTGATCTCCCGGTGGTGGGCTTCAGGAAAATGTCGCTAGTGCATGGCAGGAACCATTGATTTAAATAGTAGTAGGCAACAGGGAAATGGCACTGGAGGCAGTACATGCGCAGATTAAGATCTCGGCTCAATGACAAACTGAGATGTAATGTGTTCATGCGCCACCTTCAATGCCATTTCCCTGAAGCCCACTGCCACTTAGTCTAATGACTTCTGCCTTGCACTGCCGACTATTCACCGAAGCCCATCACCGGGTGACCAATGGCTCCTGCCTTCCTCTGACAATTCCCTGAAGCCCACTGCTGGGAGACCAATGGTTCCTGCCCTGCACTGCTGACTATTCCCTGAAGCCCACCGCTGGGAGACCAATGGTTCCTGCCCTGCACTGCTGATTATTCCCTGAAGCCCACCGCTGGGAGACCAATGGTTCCTGTCCTGCACTGCCGACAACTCCCTGAAGCCTACCGCTGTGAGACCAATGGTTCCTGCCTTGCACTGCTGACTATTCCCTGAAGCCCACCGCTGGGAGACCAATGGCTCCTGCTTTGCACTGCCGACAACTCCCTGAAGCCCACCGCTGGGAGACCAATGGTTCCTGTCCTGCACTGCCGACAACTCCCTGAAGCCCATCACCGGGAGACCAATGGTTCCTGCCTTGCACTGCTGACTATTCCCTGAAGCACATAAAAAGCCACCTTCTACAGCGTGTCCATATCGGACATTGGACCATCTGAATCCTGTTTATATAGGTACCATGGATATGATCAGGTTTTTAAATACATCCGCTAGAGACTGCTCTGATATGGGTTACCTTGACGTTTGGTAGCGCGGCTTAGTATATATTTTTTTGCAAAAAAAAAACGTATCAACCAAATACCCTGTTTTTTACCACTTTTTTAGCAGCACTTGCTTGTTACAGTTTTTTATTATAACAGAGTATTTTTATATACGTATGTTTAACTGTTTTTTTTGTGATTCAACATGCAAAATAAGGCCTAATTAACAAGGCCAGCTATGGGATAATGTGATCATGTGATACATGTGGCACCAAAAAGGGAATCAATAGCCACCACGTTTCAATCAAATTTGTACCCCTGCTGTATGAGTACAGCCAGGTATAGCTTAGATTTGCTTTCTTTATTACCAATGAGCACAAGGGTTCTTCTCTTAAAAGCCGGAAGAGACACCACTTCTTCATAAGACACCACGTCCAGCTGATCGAAAACTGTAAAGAGAGTGAGGTTAAATGGGACGGATCCGGATACAATATGGTGGCTCTAGTACAGGTGACGCCATAGTGCATTGTATACTCACTAGAGCTATGCTTTGCCAAGTATTTATCCTTGCATTTTTTCTTTTTACTGAAGGGACTACAACTCTGAGGTATCTGGTTTTTTGTGTTGGAGCTCGCTACACGCCTGAAAGAATCCAGAGTGAAAACCATTATAAGGTCATACATGGCGGCTCCATGCACCACAGGTAAGATTATTACAGAGGCTAAGTGTTCTATTTTGGAGTAGAGACTCCCCTTAAAGGGGTTGTTCAGGCCTACTCTTAATATGTGCCTGTAAAGAAAAGCTTCTTTGTGTAGCAGCCTCACCACTCCTGCAGTTCCGGTGACGGTACGATCCCGGCTTTCTCTTCTCCTTGCTTCTTTCCCTGCCACCAGTTGGAGTCGTCCTTGTTTATGATTTGTAGAATATCTCCGGTGTTAAAGCGCAGACCGGCCTCTCGGCACGGGATGAGTGGGTCCGCAAGGGGGTCATAATCAAAGAGCGCTCGCACAAACATCTGGGGAAAAACAAGCACACATACAGATAGGATGACACACAATGAGATCTTGACACAGACTGCCAGTGACAGATGACGTAGAAACGCAAAGCTTCAAGGATATGTGTCAGCAGGTTTTTGCTATATAAGCTGTGAATAGCATATGCTGCATGGGTTAAAAAACAAAAAGCAGCTGTGCTTCTCTTATCAGGCTGTGTACTATTCTTTATATAAACTAAAGGTGATTACCATTACAGGACTACATTGTCATGCACAGGGCAGTCCAGCACAGCCCCTTCCGCGATTGGCAGCTCACTGTCAATGGACAATCCTGGTGTAGATAGGGGCAGCTGTCCCAGCTCTGCTGTATTGCTAAAACTAAATGCTTTGAACGGCTGCACCCAGTAAACTTTGATACATCGTTGGATTCTGAATTTGATCTGCTCTGAGATGAAGTAGCAAAAAGCTGTTGATAGATTCTCTTTCAAAAGATTGTCCAGTACTTAAAGATTGATGACTTGTCCCTAAGAGAGGTCATCAATGTCTAATTATCCGGCACCCGCACAGAGCAGCGGTACTCGGTGCCGGCGGCAGCAGCAGGTGGACGGAAATGCTCAATTCTGGAGTTGCTCCATCTGCTGATAGAGGCTACGGCCGGGTCCAGCACATCCACCTACCAGACACGTATATCAGGAGACGGAGCAATACCAGCCACCTTCTGCTGCTGCCGAGAACAGCTGATCAGAGGGGCTGTTGAGGGCGGATCCTGACCGATCAGACACTGATGACCTCTCTAGGTCATCAATGCTTAAGTAGTGGACAATGTAAAGACAGCAGACTGAAGGTCATGTCAGCATTCTCTCCCACAAGAGTGCTCGTTCGGCGAAGCAGCTAAGACACATTTCTACCGGAGCATCTCACCTCTGGGAGAACCAAGTGATTGGCAGTCCAAAATCGGACAAGCCCAATTAACATCATCCCCGACAATTATATGGCTGGTACCTCCATATACATTAGAGCATTGGCTGAACATGTCAATAAAGCAGAATTCTTAGCCTGATAACCACTGACAAGGTGTATCTCTGTATTGAGACCCTATAATGAATTGCCTCTATCTGGGTTGAAATATCTACAAAGTGATGGGCAGGTAGGATCTATGCAGGGCGTCTTTATTTTAGCTGGAATCTACCTGCCCATTACTTTGTAGGTATTTCAACCCAAATAGAGACATTTCAAGACAGGGTCCCGATAAAGAGATACGCCTGGTCAGTGGCTATCAGGCTCACATGGATTGGACAATACATAAGCTAAGTATCTAATTTTTTAAACATATTTCCAATAGAAGAAATGCAATACCAAAATTATCTTTTTCAATACTCCTTATTCAATATTTCCATGTTTTAGCTGCTGTATATTTTTGGTAATTATCATATCGAATTCTCATCTTGCACCTGTTCATATCTATTGGAGGTGCTGGTCAGTCTTATAGATTTGATAACGCAGAGTTCAGCCGACAGTCTTAATGTGTATGGGGGGGGCTTTAGAGTCTATTCACTGTTCATCCTAAAGGGAACCGGTCAGGTCCGCAGTAGACCCAGAACCACGAGCAGTTCTGGGTGCAGATCTCAATTCAGATGGTTCCAGCATCTAGAAGCTACATAAACTAATCTTTAGAAAAAGTATTTCTAAACATCGTTTATGAGATGTTAATGATGGCAGAGACGAGTCGAGGGAGCGTTAGTTCTCACATAGCATCGTCATTGCCGTCTCTATATTAAGCAGTGCGTGTGCAAGGCTGTGCGTCCTTCACCAATCAGCGTCTCTGTCTCAGTAACATGCACCCCCAGCTACAGACAGGCATAGTGTGCATGAGCGGGACTACGTACGACTTTCAATCATGGTCGGTGAGCCTCTCTGAAGTTGGGGGTGCATACACCCGAGACAAAAACGCTGAATGAGGAGGGATGCACAGCCTTAGGCAAGAGCAGCTTAATAAAGCGTTTGAGATGATGATGCTACGGTATGTAAAGCATGCTATCACGCTTAACACAGAAACAAATAGAGCAGTACAATACCACGTCTCCACCGCTGCTTTGAAGGCAGAGGTGACATCACTGCGACAGCTCACCTCACCCCTGCAACCAATGAGATTAGCCGAAGTAGATGACATCAGCATCTGAGCTCAGGGATTGGCTGCAGCACTGATGTGAGCTGTTGACATGATGTCACCACTGCAGCAGGCAACGTCAAAAAAACAGGTAAATACAACCAGATTTTGTTATACTACGTGACTGGAGTTGGTTGATATCCACTTTTCTAAGTGCAGAAAACCCCTTTAATGACTAGCATGTAATACTACATTCCCCCAGAGCTGCACATCACCGCTTCTCTGAATGTTACCGCCTGTTTGTTTGGGGTTATAGAAGAAGCTGAACCTGAAAAAGTAGATTTACCTGCAGTGGGAGCTTGCGGTTGCTTTGCGTTGGTGACACCTTTAGAGTGACTGTTCCTTTGCTTTCTTTCTAAAAGAAGGGAACAGAAGGTTTTACATTTCTTAATCATGTGTCATCTACTTTTATAAGGCTGGCTTCTCAGCATGTTTCAATCCAATGTTCATTACTATGTCAATCAGATTCACCTAGAAATAGAATTTAAAAAGAACCTAAAGTAGAGTTATTGAGTACAATGAAATAGCTTTCCTGCCCCTGCTTAAGAAAAGCCTCCCCTCAGCATAAGGCTATTGAGTAGAATGTGTCAGCCTCCCTGCCCCTGCTGAAGAAAAGCCTCCCCACAGCATAAGGCTATTGAGTAGAATGTGACAGCCTCCCTGCCCCTGCTGAATAAAAGCCTCCCCACAGCATAAGGCTATTCAGTAGAATAGGATAGCCTCCCTGCCCCTGCTGAAGAAAAGCCTTCCCACAGCATAAGGCTATTCAGTAGAATATGATAGCCTCCCTGCCCCTGCTGAAGAAAGGCCTCCCCACAGCATAAGGCTATTCAGTAAAATATGACAGCCTCAGTGCCCTTGCTGAAGAAAAGCCCCCCACAGCATGATGCTGCCACCACCATGTGTGGGGGATGTGCAGCGTTAGCTTTCTGATACTTTTGCATTTAGTCCAAAAAGTTCTACTTTGGTCTTATCTGACTAGATCACCTTCTTCCACAAGCCATGTAGTGGACAAAGCTATCTCCGCTCCCTGATGACATCTTGTTTCAGAATAAGCTGCGGGAACAGAAGCAGAGTACTGGTGTCTTAGTTATTTCTCCCACAGCTTATTGGTGCTATGGATTCAGGCCATCTTTACTGGGAGACAAGGCAAGAAGCTGTGGTAAGTAACCGCAGTGCTGCCCTGTTCCAAGAGAGATGATACATGCTGCGTGGATGTGAGTGCAGCCCCAGCTTTCTGTCTCATCCTGTTTGGAACTCATCTCAAGTGAAACAAGAAGAAAAAAAAAAAAATATATAAAAATAAAAACACATTTAGGGTTTAGCTGCACAGGTGGACGTGTGGGGAATATTATGATAAAGCCAATTACAAGTGTTCTTAGGTGCAAAAATCCTATTGATATAGGATATTATATGTATGAAACCCCACCTTCACGACCTGGCCTTTTCCTTTTATTGCACATTTGTTTTTTCCTCCCCTTCTTCCAAGAGCCATAACTTTTTTATTTTTTACAGCCATATACGGGCTTGTTTTCTGCGGGACAAGTTGTACTTTTGAATGAAATCATTAATTTTACCATACAGTGTAGTGGAAAAAGGGGAAAAAAATTCCAAGTGTGCTGAAATTGCAAAAAATGGCAATTACACAGTTGTTTTTTTTTTTTTTAATTCATCATGTTCACTGTATGGTAAAATTGACATGTCGGTATGATACCTCGGGTCGGTACGAGTTCGTAGATACCAAACATGTATACTATTACTGCTATAAAGGGGTGAAAAAAAATTCAGAAGTTTGTAAAAAAAACAAAATTACTCTTTTGGCGCCATTTACTGAGACCCGTAATGTTCTCATTTATCGGGATCTGGGGCTGTGTGCCGTCTTATTTTTTTGCGTCTTGAGCTGACGTTTCTAATGATACCATTTTTGGGTAGATGTGATGCTTTGATCGCCTGTTATTGCAATGGTGAGGTGACCAACAAAACGTCATTTTGCCATTTTCTCCTCGTTCTGAAGTTTACAGATCAAATTAATTGATTTTATATTTTGATAGATCGGGCATTTCTCAATGCGGCGATACCAAATATGTGTGTTTTTTAATTGTTTTATTTTCAATGGGGCAAAAGGGGGTGATTTGAACTTTTGTTTTTATTTTTACATTTTTTTTTTTCATATTTTTAAAACCCTTTCTCTTCCCACTTTTACTTTATTGTACTTGACCCCTTAGGGCGCCTGAACATTGCAGTGTCCAATCGCTTCTGCTGTACAGAGCCGTGATGATCCACAGCTCTGCTCTGCACAAATGATCACTTTATGTGGATGCCAGCGCTCGCCGGGCGTCCACAGGAGGCGAGTCATGACAGCAACCCCTGGATGTCATCTGACCCCTGGTTGTCATGGCAATGCATCAACGATCGCGTCACGGGGTTGCCGATGCAGACAGCGAATAACACAATCCCTGCTGTCAGTGAAATAGATGCAACAAGGACTGTAAAAACTGATATACTGACCAAGAATGGATCCAGAACACTGAAAAAAGTACATACAGTACAGACCAAAAGTTTGGACACACCTTCTCATTCAAAGAGTTTTCTATATTTTCATGACTATGAAAATTGTAGATTCACACTGAAGGCATCAAAACTATGAATTAACACGTGGAATTATATAATTAACAAAAAAGTGTGAAACAACTGAACATATGTCTTATATTCTAGGTTCTTCAAAGTAGCCACCTTTTGTTTTGATTACTGCTTTGCACACTCTTGGCATTCTCTTGATGAGCTTCAAGAGGTAGTCACCGGAAATGGTTTTCACTTCACAGGTGTGCCCTGTCAGGTTTAATAAGTGGGATTTCTTGCCTTATAAATGGGGTTGGGACCATCAGTTGTGTTGTACAGAAGTCTGGTGGAGACACAGCTGATAGTCCTACTGAATAGACTGTTAGAATTTGTATTATGGCAAGAAAAAAGCAGCTAAGTAAAGAAAAACAAATGGCCATCATTACTTTAAGAAATGAAGGTCAGTCAGTCCGAAACATTGGGAAAACTTTGAAAGTGTCCCCAAGTGCAGTTGCAAAAATCATCAAGCGCTACAAAGAAAACTGGCTCACATGAGGACCGCCCCAGGAAAGGAAGACCAAGGGTCACCTCTGCTGAGGAGGATAAGTTCATCCGAGTCACCAGCCTCAGAAATCGCAGGTTAACAGCAGCTCAGATTAGAGACCAGGTCAATGCCACACAGAGTTCTAGCAGCAGACACATCTCTACAACAACTGTTAAGAGGAGACTTTGTGCAGCAGCAGGCCTTCATGGAAAAATAGCTGCTAGGAAACCACTGCTAAGGACAGGCAACAATCAGAAGAGACTTGTTTGGGCTAAAGAACACAAGTAATGGACATTAGACCAGTGGAAATCTGTGCTCTGGTCTGATGAGTCCAAATTTGAGATCTTTGGTTCCAACCACCGTGTGTTTGTGTGATGCAGAAAAGGTGAACGGATGGACTCTACATGCCTGGTTCCCACCGTGAAGCATGGAGGAGGTGTGATGGTGTGCGGGTGCTTTGCTGGTGACACTGTTGGGGATTTATTCAAAATTGAAGGCATACTGAACCAGCATGGCTACCACAGCATCTTGCAGCAGCATGCTATTCCACCCGATTTGCATTTAGTTGGACCATCATTTATTTTTCAACAGGAAAATGACCCCAAACACACCCCCAGGCTGTGTAAGGGCTATTTGACCAAGAAGAGAGTGATGGGGTGCTACGCCAGATGACCTGGCCTCCACAGTCACCAGACCTGAACCCAATCGAGATGGTTTGGGGTAAGCTGGTCCACAGAGTGAAGGCAAAAGGGCCTAACAAGTGCTAAGCATCTCTGGGAACTCCTTCAAGACTGTTGGAAGACCATTTCCGGTGACTACCTCTTGAAGCTCATCAAGAGAATGCCAAGAGTGTGCAAAGCAGTAATCAAAGCAAAAGGTGGCTAATCTAGAATATAAGACATATTTTCAGTTGATTCACACTTTCTTGTTAAGTATATACCGTATATACTCGTGTATAAGCCGACCCGTGTATAAGCCGACCCCCCTACTTTTGCCCCAAAAATCTGGAAAAACCTATTGACTCGTGTATAAGCCGAGGGTGGACCCCAGCACAGGTATACAGCCCCCAGCAGTGTGGTATACAGGCCCCCCCCCAGTGGTATACAGGCCTCCCCAGTGGTAGTATACAGCAGCCCCAGTGGTAGTATACAGCAGCCCCAGCGGTAGTATACAGCAGCCCCAGCGGTAGTATACAGCAGCCCCAGCGGTAGTATACAGCAGCCCCAGCAGTAGTATACAGCAGCCCCAGAGGTAGTATACAGCAGCCCCAGAGGTAGTATACAGCAGCCCCAGAGGTAGTATACAGCAGCCCCAGTGGTAGTATACAGCAGCCCCAGTGGTAGTATACAGCAGCCCCAGCGGTAGTATACAGCAGCCCCAGCGGTAGTATACAGCAGCCCCAGCGGTAGTATACAGCAGCCCCAGCGGTAGTATACAGCAGCCCCAGCGGTAGTATACAGCAGCCCCAGTGGTAGTATACAGCAGCCCCAGTGGTAGTATACAGCAGCCCCAGCGGTAGTATATAGCAGCCCCAGTGGTAGTATACAGCAGCCCCAGTGGTAGTATATAGCAGCCCCAGGGGTATTCAGCAAGCCCCCAGGGGTATATACAGCAGCCCCCTGGGGGTACCCAGCAGCCCCCAGGGGGTATCCAGCAGCCCCCAGGGGGTACCCAGCAGCCCCCAGGGGGCACCCAGCAGCCCCCTGGGGGTACCCAGCAGCCCCCAAATGCAGGCACTCGCCCCCCCTTGCAAGGGCCCCCCCCCCGCTGCTTCTCTTACCATCCCGGTCTTCTGATCAGCGCCGCTCCTCGATGCTCCGTCCTCGCTGCTCCCGTCCTGCTACATCCGGGATCCCCGGCCGCGCGATGACGTCATATGCCTGCGACGGCCGGAGATCCCGGGTGTAGCAGGACGGAGCAGCGTGGATGGAGCACCAAGGAGCGGCGCTGAGCAGAAGACCGGGATGGTAATATAAGCAGCAGGGGGGGGGGGCCCTTACAAGGGGGGCGAGTGCCAGCATTTGGGGGCTTATATGCACTGCTTCCCCCTGCCGCTGATTGACAGGGGGAAGCAGTGCATATTTAATGAGCGGCCCCACGTGACGGGGCCGCTCATACTGCAGCCTCCCCCCACCTCCTCCAGCCTCCATAGCCCCGGGTCACAGCCCCCACCACTCCATGTACCGTATATGACCCGTGTATAAGCCGAGGGGGAGACTTTTCAGCCCAAATTTTGGGCTGAAAAACTCGGTTTATACACGAGTATATACGGTAATTCCACATGTGTTAATTCATAGTTTTGATTCCTTCAGTGTGAATCTACAATTTTCATAGTCATGACAATAAAGAAAACTCTTTGAATGAGAAGGTGTGTCCAAACTTTTGGTCTGTACTGTAATTTATACATATATCATGTATAAGGAAAAAAAAACCCTGATCTGTTAATCTGGCCTTTAAGGAGCTTTACCTCCCCTTTAAATTTTCAAGATATTTTTCTTCACACTTTATAAACTCCCGACCATTCCCTACTTCCTCACCAGAACACTCTGCAGATGGTCCACACTTTGGTTCTGGACAAGTTTTCCATTGATTTCAAGAATTTCATCCCCGACATGTAGAGAACCTGAAGCCAAGAAAAAACATACGTTGAAACAAGACGTCTGTACACAGAACAGTAGAAGACTTGTATTAATCACTATGAGAGAGGGAGAGATTTATCAAGCTAAGGGTGGTTTCACACTTGCATTTTTTTGTCTTGCATGAATATCCGTCTGAATCCTGATGCCTCCAGATCAGACCTGTGTCCCTATGCTTAGGCTGGCTTCACATTGGTGTTTTTTGGCATCCATGTACTTCCAGCTTAAACTGGATGCACCCACATCCATTTTCGGCCCCATTGACTTTCATTGTCGCTGCAGGTACTTGAGGGGTGCATCTAGTTTTTTACTTCTCCCACTGATCTAGGTGGTTACTTTTTTTTCCTAAATTGTTGCATTTTTGGTCTCCTTGTGATATGACCACTCAGATCAGGGACACATTGTAGGTAGAATTAAAATAAGACTCTATGTAACCCAGATCCCGGGGACTCCATATCCTGCTGGATCCAGACCCCCGACTCCGGGTATTTGGTCTGAACATGCCCTAGGGGGACATGTCACGTAGAACCGCATGATGGAAAAAAAAGGTAATCACCTGGAAACAACAGGATGCTCCCGCACCAGTGTAATCACTGATCCATGAGCCCGGACCAGTGATAATACCAGTGCAGGTGCAGACAGTTGCATCATTTTGGGGATGTTCTGGGGGATGCCGACTTTTCCAGCATGCCCCCGGATTCAAAAATCGCTAGTGTGACACCAGCCTTAGAATGGGGACACAGGAACATTAGGTGGCATCAGTTTTACGGCGGATCCTTTCCACGGCGTTCCTTTTGACCCCTCCCCGGTCGCACACTGTTGTGATTTTGCGGCTCATGAAAATCCTGATGCTTCCGAATGCAGCCACATTATACCAATGTACTTCAATGGTGGATGGATCCGGAAATATGCGGATCCATCCAACGGATCCATTTAACACACTGAGCATGCCCAGAGTCTAGTTCCTGCACCTCACCCCTGCCTCAGAAGAAGGGCTTCTGCCCTATGTTATTGTGTAAAAATGTAATAACATTTATTGTGCATATGTATATAATATGTGGGCACCTGGGGAGGGGCTGGACAAGTGGTTTAACACCACTACTTTATTACAATCACTGTTTGAAGTCCTGTTGGGTTTTGCCGGCGCAGCGGGACTGATCTACGCACAGAACTGACAGAAATAGCACATCTCCTGCTCCTGCGCCACCTCTGACAGTTCTGTGCGTAGAGCAGTCCCACTGCAGCGGTAAAACCCAACAGGACTTGAAACAGTGATTGTAATAAAGTAGTGCTATTAAACCACTAGTGCACAATACATTTTCTGTCCCCCTCTTCCTGGTCGGATCAGGCATCCGGCAGCTGCGCTCACAGGCGTTTCCAGATGCTCCCGTTTTGAGCCTGATCCGGCAACACTGCAAGTGTGAAAGCAGCCTAAACGAGTGAGAAAAACAAAAACATATTATTAATACAATAATATTCTGGGAGAAATACTTCATTTTCTGGAATAATTTCAAGGGTGCCAACACTTTCCGCCATGACTGTATTATATATGCTGTATTTTTCAGACTATAAGAGGCACTTTCCCCCCTAAAATGTGTGTCTTATAGTGTGTGGTGTGTCTTATAGTCTTGGCTGTGGGGGGTGGTGGGGCGGTTACCGGAGGCAGAAGTGTGCGGCAGCTGTGGCTGCTGGTGATCACAAGGGTTTGCTATTTAAGGTATTTAATATGCGCTGCCCCCTCGTCAATCACCTATCAGCACTGAAGCCAGCGCCGAAAGATGGGTGGGGTGATGGATGGAGAGAGCAAGCACATGAAATTTCTTAACCAGTGAGTGCATGCAATCACCCAACTGTACCTTCTGCAGCCACAGGCGATCACAGCTATTAAAGAAAGGGGAATCCTATATACCAGGACAGGAGGGGGGGAGGGGGGTAATTGTACGGGGACCATATAATGAGGATGAAGGATGGGAGACCAGTAATTATATATATCAGGATGGGACCATATAACCAGGATGGGAGGGCAGTAATTATATATATCAGGGCGGGACCATATAACCAGGATGGGAGCATACAACCAGGATAGGAGGGGGGGGGGGTAATTATGTATGCCAGGATGAGACCATATTACCAGGATGGGAGGGGGGTAATTATATATATATCAGGAATGGACCATACAACCAGGATGGGAGGGCAGTAATTATATATATCAGGATGGGATCATATAAGCAGGATGGGACCATACAACCAGGATGGGACCATATAACCAGGATGGGAGGGGGGTAATTATATACAGTGGTGTTCAAAAGTCCTGCATAGGATAAATTGATTTTTCAAGTTTTAAACGTTTTCTGTCGAATATCTTCGATGCTGATATGACATATTATATATGGTTTTGTTCAGAATATAATTTTTCATTCTCTCCCTGTAATATTTTTAGCTTTTGAAGCAGTTTTGCCTGAAATTATTGCAACAATATGAGAATTGAAAGCACAACTAAATATTGTACAGCTTCAGATCCAAAAAGTAGCCAATCACAGATGAGGTTCTTGCGACCAATCATAACCTGGATATGGCAGCCAATCACATTCCTTTACATTGCATCACATCTGCTGCTTTGTTTGTTTGTTTTATCTGTTGGTCTATCTAGTGAATCATACTGTAGAGCTTTATGATGGGAGCCTTCAGATTGTTGTCAGTGGAGGATCGTGTGCGAGTTGTGGTGATACATGCAGAGGGTTATACTGGCCCCCAGATCGCTAGGAAGGTCGGCTGTAATCAGAGTACAGTCGTAAGAATTTTGCAGAAACATAAGCAGCTTGGAATTACTCAGGACAGGCCCAGATCTGGTCGGCCCAGAAAGTAAACTAAAAGGGAGGATAGAGTACTGATAAGAACATCCCTTGCCAATGGAAAGCTCATCTCTCCTCAGCTTCTGCGAGAATGGCAAGAAAAGGGCAATATTGAGGTAGCAACATCAACTATTAGGAAGAGATGATTGGAAGCAGGATTGAGAGGGTGCAAGGCCCGAAAGAAGCCATTGATGACAGCCATACAAAAGACAAAGGCGAAAACTGTGGGCATTGAAATATTCAAAATGGAGGAAGGAAGAGTGGGAAAAAGTGCTATTTAGTGATGAAAGCACTTTTTGCATTTTAGGAAATGATGGCAAGTCTTATGCGAGAAGGTTTCCACATGAAGAGAACAAGCCAGAGTGTTTGAGCTTCTCTGTGAAACATCCGATGAAAGTAATGGTCTGGGGCTGTATGGCAGCCAATGGTGTTGGAAGGCTTCATATTGTGGAGGGGATGGTTAATGCAAAAAAATACATAGACATCCTTAATAAGAAAATGCTGCCTTCTGCTCAACACCTGTTTTCAGGGGATTATATCTTCCAGGATGATAATGCTCCACAGAGCTAAGGCTGGCTTCACACTTGCAGATGCATCTGCAGCGTTTTGCAGATGCATCTGCAAGTATCAGCATGCAGACCGTGGCCCCTATGTGTATAATGGGGCGCACCGCGGTCTGAAAGCACTCATTCATTCCTATATGTGAACCGTCCGCAGGCGGATGCCTGCTTACAGATCACACACTCCCGCCCGCACCATGGACGCGACATCTCGCGTCCATGGTGCGGGCGGGAGTGTGTGATCTGTAAGCAGGCATCCGCCTGCGGACGGTTCACATATAGGAATGAATGAGTGCTTTCAGACCGCGGTGCGCCCCATTATACACATAGGGGCCGCGGTCTGCATGCTGATACTTGCAGATGCATCTGCAAAACGCTGCAGATGCATCTGCAAGTGTGAAGGCAGCCTAAGACTAACAGAATGGAAAAAAAAAGAATAAGGTGGCTACTATTGACTGGCCACCCAGTCCCCGGACCTCAATCCAATCCAAGGTATCAATAGAGATATCTAAAAAACAGCCAAGGACCAAGAGAGAGTTGATTGAGGCTCTGATACAGGCCTGGAACCACATCACTCGTGAACATCTGCAGAAGCTTGTTCACTCAATGCCACAGAGAGCAAAGGCCGGCCAATAAAGTATTAGAAGCTAAAGATGCACTCAAAAGGCCCTTTTCAGGACTCTGAATTAAATATAAAATAATAAATCTTAAAAAGTAACATTTAAATCTGTGTGAACTTGCATTGGAAGTTAATGAACTTAGAAACCTGTTCACCATTCTACACACTGTACTGGTGTAGGTATGGTTATGCTGTAAAAAAATATATAAAAAATGCGCTTACCATAACAATTTATACACTTGGGACATTCAAAAATAAGTATGGCATACAATGAGGGATTACAAAAACATATATGTTCCACCAGTTTCACTGTAGAGATGCAGAAGTATGAAATATAGTTTTTTTCACGCCTATGCAGGATTTTTGAACACCACTGTATATCAGGATGGGACCATATAACCAGGATGGGAGGGGGTAATTATATATATTGGGACGGGACCATATAACCAGGATGAGACCATACAACCAGGATCAGAGGGAGGTAATTATATACCTCAGGATGAGACCATATAACCAGGATGGGGGGACCATATATACCAGGATTCTGGCCATATTCCAGGATGGGGGCCTTACATACCTGAATGAGGGCCAATGCCCCCATGACAGTCAGCAGCAGATCCTCCACCATAACATTGCGTCAGGACCACATTTTATGCTTTGTATTTTCCTATTGTCCTCCTCTAAAACCTGGGTGCGTCTTAGTCCGAAAGATATGGTATATATAATAATGCCGCACATTAGCTTTCAAGAAAGGAAGGTAAAAAACAGAAGAAAAAAAAAAAAAAAGAAAATCTTGAAAACAATGAAGCACTAGTTACCTTGCCGGTGGATTAGTCCGCCATGTAAGATGCGAGCGACAACACACTTCTGCTGTGAATTCAGCTTCAGGGTGATGCCCTGCAACAATCACAAGGAAACATTATAGATCCACACAATGGGTGAACCCAACCCCCCACCATAAAATACTTCCAATATGAACCATGTAATATTGAAGGATTTAAACACTTTTAAACAGGATAGGGGATAATGTGCTGATCGACGGGGGTCCGACTGCCGGGACATGAACCATAATAATATTTATATAGCACTATTAACTCCACAGCGCATTACATAAATTTGCAACACTGTCCACACTGTCCTAATTGCTTGCAGATACTTTTGGAGATAAATGTAAACTGTATTGATAAAAACTTACCAGTAACAAAATACAATGCATCAGGATAAAAAAAAAACTTTCTACATTTACAGCCGTTCCTGCGCCCCTCCGCAATGTGTGCAGGCCTGAGTATCAGTCCGGCCTAATACATGTCACGTATACAGGAGGTTTGTGTGTATTGGCATTTAGAGACAAAGCTATCGGGGCTGCATCTCCATTGTTTTGGGAGAATACTGGAGATTATTGTCCACATTTCTGCCCCATAGGGAAATGCTTAAAGTGTAACCACTGTTTACATTTTTATTTAATAATGTACAGCAAGTGAGTATAATAAACTATCAAACATACTTCATAAGTGAAATCTGGAAGAAAACCTTTCAAAAACCTTCCTGAAGATGTCCCCACTAGGCTGTTTCTAAACCTGACATATGCTGGTTGTCAGGGAAATCCGTCTTCAGCTACACTGAATACTGCCATATAAGGGTGGGGCCTACACAACATTCACAGCTGATCAGTGTATCAGGTTACCTCAGGCAAAGGGAGCTCTAGGCTGTCAGCACACACATCTCACTGCTGTGATCTTATCTGTTGGCTCTGCTCCCTGTTATCAGATAATAACACAGAGCTGAGCCATCAGATAAGATCACAGTTGTGATCTGTGTGTGCTGCCAGCCTGGAGCTCCCTTTAAATGAGGTAACCTGATACACTGATCAGCTGTGAATGCTGTGTAGGCCCCACCCCCACCCTTATATGGCAGTATTCAGTGTAGCTGAAGACGGATTTCCCTGACAACCATCATATGTCAGGTTTAGAAACAGCCTAGTGGGGACATCTCCTGGAAGGTTTTTGAAAGGTTTTCTTCCAGATTTCACTTATGAAGTATATTTGAAAGCTTATTATACTCACTTGTTCTACATTATTATTAAATAAACATTTAAAAGACAGTTACACTTTAAGTTCCTGTGTAGCCCTAGAATAGAGATGAGCGAACCTTGGGTTCAGAGTTTAGGTGCTTTACATATGAAAATCACTGGAGCGAACATCACTGTGCCCAGGTACACTCAGTGCTTAGCCCAGTGTGAGCTGCTTGAAGTGTTTGAATTACTCGCACTGGGAGTAAAATAAAAAAAGACAAAACCCCATCTAAGAGCCGGACTGCCCAATCAATGCTTCTAAAAACTTCCATGAGTCCTCTCATCTCTACCCTAGAACCTTTTATGTAGCAAGAGAAGATTAGGTCATGTTCTAAAAAAATAAAACCAAAGCACTTTCCGTTCCTGACTTCCCCTTTTACGTGCCCGTTCCCCATTTTTCGCCCTCCCCCCGCTCACCATGGGCTCCTCCGTCTCCCTCTCAAATTGCACTAGTCGGACCTTCTTCTTTTCTTCGGGACCCCCGGGGGCTGCAGATCCATTGGTGTAAAACTCTTCAGTAAACACATTAGAAGGGGACGAAAAGCCCTATGAAAGGAAATAAGAAGTGAAAAGAATGAGGATTGGTTGGATAGAGGAAAGCAACTGCCGACCCCTCTGAGCTCACAGAGGGGTCAATACGTCGCCCACCGGCAGGGTCCGCAAGGTTTGGTCTCAGAGCGCTATTGTCCTGAGCGGAGGGGGTGTTACACCTGTGCCCACACAGAACGCCTCACCCTCATGGCGCTGATCTTCTGCCCCAATCAGCTGATCATCTGCCCCAATCAGCCGATCAATCATACAAAGTTCATCCGCGTTCGTTAGTGCCTGTTCACATGGAGCAGTCATTGCTTCTAATACAGATTCATCAGTGACCGCGGAGAGGGAGAAGAACAAAGCTTTGGACGATCGCCCGTCCAGACGATCATTTGTCCATCTAATCAGTAGACTATTAGGGCCAGTGGTCAGCATTCAACACTAGGAATGGTTCATAAAGAAAGGACGGACACTGCAGCGCCTCTTTTTTTTATCCACTCCTGGTTTTATCTAAAAGACAACATCATTGTGACCTTACACTTATTTTTAAATGGATTGTCCACTACTGACCAACTTCTTAAAAAACATTTTACAGCCCGTAATTCCCGTTGGTCATGTGACTACTGCATGAATGGAGTGACAGAAGGGGATGTGGATTAGTGGATGGCCCCTTTAAACGGGTTTTTTTAGTTTTGGAGAACCCCCGTTCATCTGACTTCAGTTTGTTTTTTATAAACAGACAGACTGTGCTTTATTCACCCGCCCCAGGTCCAGTCCTGAGTCTCCACTTCATCTAGTGTCTGTTGTCATCTGCAGTGATGAGACAAAAGTACGGCAGCCAATGATGGAGCATGGAGACGGTGCTGGCAACCCAAGCAGAGCTGACGAGGAAGATTGCCTGCCGGGCTGCAGACAGTAACAGGCACCAGCGTTGGACCCGGGGAGAAGGAATAAAGTACAGTTTGTATTTACAAACAAACTAGAGCCGGAGAACAGAGGTTCCTGAAACTAGAAAACTACTTTAATAATTGTCAAATTCTTTAGATTATGATAAAGTATAAGTCCTGGCTAGGGCCCTAAACACAAGGGGACGGTCAGGAACAGGACGGTGGGGACAGGTATACACAGCTGCACGGACATGGGCAGGACACAGCAGCACGGCCATGGGCAGCAAGGACGCGGCACGGCCATGGGCAGCGGAAACGCAGCACGGCCAAGGACAGTGGAGAAGCGGAACGGCTGTGTCCAGCGGACACACGGGATGGCCATGGGCAGAAAAGAGATGGCATGCCATGGATAGAGAAGTGGCACGGCCATGGGCAGCAGAGACACGGCTTGGCAATGGGCAGTGGAGATGTGGTACGCCATGGATATAAAAGCAGCATGGCCATGGATAGCGAAGACGTGGCACGGCCAAAGACAGCGGAGACACGGCACAGCCATGGACAGCAGAGAAGTGGCATGGCTATGGGCAACAGAAACAGTACAGCCATGGGCAGCAGAGATGCGGCACAGACATGGGCCATGACGTGGCAGCAGGGATGCAGCGGCATGGCCGTATGCAGTAGGGACGCAGCGGTACGGACATGGACAGCGGGGTCGTGGCTGAACAGACATTGGCAGCAGGGAAGCAGCTGCATGGACATGGGCAGCAGGGATGCGGTGGCACAGTCATAGGCAACAGAGACACAGCACGGCCATAGGTGGAAGAGACGGGGCACGGCCATGGGCAGGGACGCAGCGGCACGGACATGGGCAGCAGGGACGCAGCGGCACGGACATGGGCAGCAGGCACGCAGCGGCACGGACATGGGCAGCAGGCACGCAGCGGCACGGACATGGGCAGCAGGCACGCAGCGGCACGGACATGGGCAGCAGGCACTCAGAGGCACGGACATGGGCAGCAGGGACGCAGAGGCACGGACATGGGCAGCAGGGACGCAGAGGCACGGACATGGGCAGCAGGGACGCAGAGGCACGGACATGGGCAGCAGGGACGCAGAGGCACGGACATGGGCAGCAGGGACGCAGAGGCACGGACATGGGCAGCAGGGACGCAGAGGAACGGACATAGGCAGCAGGGACGCAGAGGAACGGACATAGGCAGCAGGGACGCAGAGGAACGGACATGGGCAGCAGGGACGCAGAGGCACGGACATGGGCAGCAGGGACGCAGAGGCACGGACATGGGCAGCAGGGAAGCAGAGGCATGGGCAGCAGGGACGTGGTGGTACGGTCATAGGCAACAGGGACACGACACGGCCACGGATAGCAGAGAGGGGGCACGGCCATGGGCAGAATACAGCGGCAGGGATGTTAAGGCACACATATCGGTAGAAGAGAATTAGTGGCACAAATATTGGTAGCGGAGAAGCAGCACGGCCGTAAGCAGCTGAGACTCGGCACGGCCATGGGCAGCGGAGGCGCAGCACGGCCATGGACAGCAGAGACGCTGTGCCGGCCATGGGCAGTGAAAATGTGGCACGCCATGGATCGGAAAGTGGCACGCCCGTGGCCAGCGGATATGCAGCACGGCCATGAGCAGCGGAGACGTGGCACAGCCGTTGGCAATAGAGAAGCGGCATGGCTATGGGCAGCAGAGAAGAGGCACAGCCATAGGCAGCAGAGAAGCGGCACGGCCGTGGGCTACGGAGATGCGGCACAGCCATGGGCAGCAGGAACGCAGAGGCATGGACATGGGCAACAGGGACGCGGCGGCACGGACATGGGCAGCAGGGACGTGGTGGCACAGTCATAGGTAACAGAGACACGGCCATGAGTAGCAGAGACAGGACACGGCCATGGGCAAGTATGCAGCTACAGGGATGTTTGGACACAAATATCGGTAGTATGAAATTAGCGGAACAAATATCGGTAGAAGAGAAGTGGCACGACCATGGGCAGCTGAGACTCGGCACAGCCATCGGCAACGGAGACACTGCACGTCCATGGGCAGCGGAGGCGCAGCACAGCCATGAACAGCGGACATGCGACACGGTCATGGGCAGCAGAGATGTGGCATGCCATGGATAGAAAAGTGTGGCACGCCCGTAGCCAGCGGAGATGCAGCACGGCCATGGGCAACGGAAATGCGGCACAGCAGTGGGTAACAGAGAAGCGGCATGCCTATGGGGAACAGAAGCGGCATGGCCATGGGCAGCAGAGAAATGGCACAGCCATGGGCAACAGAGAAGCGGCATGGCCATGGGCAGCGGCGATGCGGCACAGCCATGGCAGCGGAGATGCGGCACGGCCTTGGGCAAGAGAAGTGGTATGACCATGGGCAGCAGAGACTCAGCACGGCCATGGGCAGCAAAGAAGTGGCACAGACATGGGCAGTGGAGATACAGCACGGCCATGGACAGAGGAACGCGGCTCGGTCACGGGCAACGGAGACAAGTTACAGCCATGGGCATTGGAAACGCGTCACGGCCAATGACAGTGGAGAATTGGCACGGCTGTGCCCAGCAGACACTCGGGATGGTCACGGGTAGCGGATAGATGGCATGCCATAGAGAAGCGGCATGGCCAAGGATATCGGAGACGCGGCACGGCCATGGGCAGTGGAGATGCAGCATGGCCATGGGCAGCAGAGAAGAGGCACTGCCATGGCCAGGAAGGTGGCAGGAAGGATGTGGCAGCACGGCCATGGGAACCAGAGAGGCGGCGGCACGGCCATGGGCAGCAGAGAAGAGGCACGGCTATGGGCAGCAGAGACTTGGCACGACATGGGCAGCGGAAATACGGCACGGCCATGGGCAGCGGGGACGTGGCACACAAGTCGCACAGATATCGGCACACGGGGCACAGCCATGGGCAAGAAGGTGGCAGCAGGGATATGGCGGCATGGTCATAGGAAGCAGAGATGTGACGGCACAACATAGGCAGCGAAGACACGGCACAGATCTCTGCACACACATCTGGCAGATTGCACAGATGTCGGCACACACGTCGCACAGATGTCCGCAGCAGATCGCACAGATGTCGGCAGATCGCACAGATGTCAGCACACATGTCGCACAGATGTCCGCAACAGATCGCACAGATGTCCGCGGCAGATCGCACAGATGTCCGCAGCAGATCGCACAGATGTCCGCAGCAGATGTCAGCACACATGTCGCACAGATGTCCGCAACAGATCGCACAGATGTCCGCAGCAGATCGCACAGATGTCCGCACACACGTCGCACAGATGTCCGCAACAGATCGCACAGATGTCCGCAGCAGATCGCACAGATGTCCGCAGCAGATCGCACAGATGTCCGCAGCAGATCGCACAGATGTCCGCAGCAGATTGCACAGATGTCCGCAGCAGATCGCACAGATGTCCGCACACACGTCGCACAGATGTCCGCACACACGTCGCACAGATGTCCGCAACAGATCGCACAGATGTCCGCAGCAGATCGCACAGATGTCCGCAACAGATCGCACAGATGTCCGCAACAGATCGCACAGATGTCCGCAACAGATCGCACAGATGTCGGCACACACGTCACACAGATGTCGGCAGATCGCACAGATGTCAGCACACACGTCGCACAGATGTCGGCAGTACCTGTCCGCTGGCCCGGCTCTGCAGCAGGCTCTCCAGGTACAGGTCGGACAGGGCGGACCTCATGCTCGGGCTGTCGCTGATCTCCACTGTCATGTCGTCTGTCCTGGTCCCGCTGTCGGTAGGACTTTGCTCTTCTTCCTCTGCCCCTCCTCCTCCTCCTCGGCCGCTCTCTCACCTATTTATCAGCACAGAACAGGCTGAGTCAGGAGAGATGCGGCAATACTGATAATGAATGTGCCGAGCTCAACAATCCTCTGCAGGAAGTCCGGCCCGCCGCCGCCGCCTCACACACAGGAGCTCCGCACCGCCCCGGGGCCGCTACACTCCGCCCCGCACAGCCGCTGCTACACGGAGCACACCGGACACACAGCGTCACCACCGGCCCCCTCTACCTCCGGTGTGGGCAATGGTACGGCCGAGGTCACATGACCGGCCTGGACACGGTCATGTGATCACAGAGTGCTGAGCTGAGCGGTCGGTTGGTCATGTGACGGAGGAGGAGGGGTCACATCAATGACGTCACAACAGAGCCTTAGATAAACAAGGTGGTACACAGACCTAAGGGGGATGGGCATGTGCATGTTGTATGTTCTACACACACAGAAAGAGGGGACTTCATTGGTCCCTGCACATTACATAGCCTGCTGCAGCCTGTGACTGACTGCAAGATGGCTTCAGCAGATCAGCATGATAAAGCAGCCAAGGCCAAATACACATCTACGTCACTGAGTATATACAGAACTAGCTGTAGTACCCGGCTACGCCCGGGTTAATAAATAACTGCTGTTAGCTATAACAAAATAGAATTTGAATATGTCATATTAATGACCTGTAGAAAATAGAAGCTGAGCTGTAATTGGTTGCTATAGGCAGCCTAATAAATCTCCAGCCAACAGTAAACCCTCCCCCTGGCCGGGTAGTACATGTTACCTCACACATACACATAATAGACAGCTCATGTGACTGACATCTGCCTTAATTCCCTATATGGCACATGTGTTTCACATTGGCTGTTTTTAATCAAATGTTTATTTTTGGAAATTAAAGATACCAGACGTATGAGGCGAGTTGTGTGAGGCGATTTGTGCACATCTGTGTCTGTCTGTGTGGTGTGCGTGTCCCTGGGGTGTGTGTGTCCCTGAGGTGTGTGTGTGTCCCAGTGGTGTGCGTGTGTCCCTGTGGGTGGGTCCCTGTGGTGTGTGTCCTTTTGGGGGGAGGGGTGTCCCTGTGGTGTGTGTATTAGGGGGGAAGGGTGCCTCTGTGGTGTGTGTCCATCCCTATGGGGTCTGTGTGTTCCAGTGGGGGGGGGGGGGGTGTCTGTGTGATGTGTGTCTCTGTGTTGTGTGTGTCTCTTTGTGGTGTGTGTGTGTTTGTGTTCGGGTGCGTGGTGAGTATCCAATGTTGGGGCTCCACCTTAGCTGTTACTCTTTGTGTGCATGTGGTGTGTATACATGTCCCCGTGCGTGGTGAATATCTCATGCTGGGGCCCCACCTTAGTGACTATATGCTGGTATATGCTGTTAGTCTTTGGCGCTATCATTAAGCCCCTCTCATTCACAACTGTCAACTGGTAACTGTCACTTTCTCTCCATTATGTAGATAGGGCCAAAATTGTTTGGTGAATTGGAAAGCGCGGGGTTAAAATTTCACCTCACAAGATAGCCTATGACGCTCCCGGGGTCCAGACGTGTGACTGTGCAAAATTTTGTGGCTGTAGCTGGCAGCTGTCGATTTTAATCCAATGCTTTTCCTTTTACTTTTTCCCCATTATGTAGATAGGGGCAAAATTGTTTTGTTGACTGTGCAAAATTTTGTGGCTGCAGTTGCGACAGTGTAGATGCCAATCCCGGATATACATACATACATACATACACACATACACACATTCAGCTTTATATATTAGATAATACAGATACTGAGGATTTCACCCAGAGAAAAACAAGATGCCAGCACAGCCAGAAATTGCAAAAAAATATATATGTGTATCTACACCTGTTTATGCCATACTGCACAAAAATAGAGACATTTAGCAGGAGATTGCAGCATTGAATCCCCTGAGCTACTCCTCCAAACGCCAAGGAATGTCTCAATTGGAGTAGTCCTAACTCTACGTATTGTTATAATTCTGATGTGTCCTATAGACAGCATAATACAATGTAGAAAGGACCAATTTAAAGCAAACACTCACCCATACATGTCAGACACAGCTTCCCATGCTGCTAGGAGGTCCAGTGGATCAAGAGCAACTGAAGCTCAGACACCTGCAGCCTGCACCACAGGTGTCTGGGCTATTTCACAGTTTAACCCCCACCATCCCGTCCCAGCCTTATGGGTAAAGCATGTCAAGTCTGGGTGAATGAAGCTGATATAAAAAAAACCTCAAGGCTGGAGGAGGCAGCTGCAATGTGAACAGCTACCAAAAATAATGTAGTCAAATGCAGATGGCAACAGACAATTTCTAGCATGCACGGCGAGTGGTGGTTAGCCACTTAAACCAAACCAGAGAAAAACAAGATGCCAGCACAGCCAGAAATTGCAAAAAAATATATGTGTATCTACCCCTGTTTATGCCATACTGCACAAAAATAGAGACATTTAGCAGGAGATTGCAGCATTGAATCCCCTGAGCTACTTCTCCAAACGCCAAGGAATGTCTCAATTGGAGTAGTCCTAACTCTACGTATTTTTATAATTCTGATGTGTCCTATAGACAGCATAATACAATGTAGAAAGGACCGATTTAAAGCAAACACTCACCCATACATGTCAGACACAGCTTCACATGCTGCTAGGAGGTCCAGTGGATCAAGAGCAACTGAAGGTGGGTTTACACGTTGCGATATCGGCGTCCAATTTCAATGAAAAGTCACGTGGTTCGATCGTTGGAGCCGATATCGTTCCTGCGTTGTATGGTGTGAACGTCCAATACAATGCAGGAATGATGTCAATGCGATATCGGGGATTGAATGAGCGTGCTCTCCAATGCTCCGATATTGAATGGAGATTGGAGCCGGATCGTGCTGTGTGACAGCCCAACTCCGATGTGTAGGGCAACGTCACACATTGACTCCAATGTTAACTGGTCGTTCCTGCGTCGGGGGGCCTAGACATCGTACGGACGTTGCATCCCGATATCGCGCTGTGTAAACCTCCGATGAAATGCAGGGAAAGGCGCGCACAAAAAGCGCGCTCCCGCGTCGTTGGTTACGATATCGGGCCGATATCGGGACGTGTAAACCCACCATGAGGCTCAGACACCTGCAGCTTGCACCACAGGTGTCTGGGCTATTTCACAGTTTAACCCCCACCAGCCCATCCCAACCTTATGGGTAAAGCATGTCAAGTCTGGGTGAATGAAGCTGATATAAGAAAAACCTCAAGGCTGGAGGAGGAAGCTGCAATGTGAACAGCTACCAAAAATAATGTAGTCAAATGCAGATGGCAACAGACAATTTCTAGCGTGCACGGCGAGTGGTGGTTAGCCACTTAAACCAAAGGAGAGAAAACAAGATGCCAGCACAGCCAGAAATTGCAAAAAAAAATATATGTGTATCTACACCTGTTTATGCCATACTGCACAAAAATAGAGACATTTAGCAGGAATGTCCTTG
Source organism: Allobates femoralis (assembly GCA_033576535.1). Taxonomy (NCBI): domain Eukaryota; kingdom Metazoa; phylum Chordata; class Amphibia; order Anura; family Aromobatidae; genus Allobates; species Allobates femoralis. The sequence goes on along the minus strand of JARQOC010000008.1, from coordinate 47,314,915 downwards.
ACGCTGGGGGAGTGGCTCAGGAGATTCAATGCTGCAATCTCCTGCAAAATGTCTCTATTTTTGTGCAGTATGGCATTAACAGGTGTAGATACACATATATTATTTTTGCAATTTCTGGCTGTGCTGGCATCTTGTGTTTTTTTCTGAGGATTTCACCCAGTATACAGGACAGGAGAAGTGGTACTGTGCATTGTATATACACAGAATAATACAGATACTGAGGATTACACCCACTATACAGGACAGGAGAAGTGGTACTGTACAGTGTATATATACAGAATAATACAGATACTGAGAATTACACCCACTATACAGGACAGGAGAAGTGGTACTGTGCAGTGTATATATACACAATAATACAGATACTAAGGATTACACCCAGTATACAGGACAGGAGAAGTGGTACTGTGCAGTGTATATATACAGAATAATTCAGATCCTGAGAATTACACCCAGTATACAGGACAGGAGAGGTGGTACTGTGCAGTGTATATATACTGAATAATACAAATACTAAGGATTACACCCAGTATACAGGACAGGAGAAGTGGTACTGGGCAGTGTATATATACAGAATAATTCAGATCCTGAGAATTACACCAAGTATACAGGACAGGAGAAGTGGTACTGTGCAGTGTATATATACGGAATAATGCAGATACTGAGGATTACACCCAGTATACAGGACAGGAGAAGTGGTACTGTGCAGTGTATATATACAGAATAATACAGATACTGAAGATTACACCCAGTATATAGTGTCACGCTTCCGGGGGAAGGTGCCCTAGAGTGGACCCACTGGGCCGTGATATCGAACTCCCCTGGGTGAGCTGATCCTAATTTACACAACCCCCATACAGGGATTGTCAGGGGTAAGCCCAGGGGGTCTAAGTACCACAGCAGCTAGTACCAGGGGGGGGCTCGTAAGGTTAGCCTATACTAAAGTTCAGCTAAGGATTCTGGGATAACAGGGTACAAAGCTAGGAGAACGGGAATGGTGCTACCGGAGCAGAGCACAGCAAGGGTTCCAGGAAACAGTACAAGGCTGGAGGACAGGAATGGTGCTTCTGGGGAAGAGCACAGCAAGGGTTCCAGGACACAGAGCACAAGGAAGGCCTGACCAGTCAGCAAGGCAGAAGCAAACTGACTTAATAATCAGGCACCTCCCATCAGAGGAGGTGGCCTGATATACCATGGGAAGAGCAGCTATTGGTCAAGGGGAGTGTCAGGTTGGACCTTGCCGGTGCCTAGAGTCACAGGGAAGGAGTGCACCTAGCGCGCCGCTGAGTAGGCTCATGAAAATGACCACAGTAATGTGCTCATGTGCGAACTAGGCGGTCAGCTGACAGGAAGGCAACATGGCGACGGCTCCGAGACACAGCACGCCTGAATGCCGGATGCCCGGTCGGCAGAGGATCAGGAGATGCCGACCCAGGAGAGGTGAGCTGGGAAGCGGTGCCAGGGGGCCTAACAGTACCCCCTCCCTCACGCCCCCTCCACCGAAGGCGCGCTAAGAACCTCGCCAGAATGCGTGGCTCATCAATGTTCTCCCGTGGCTCCCACGTCCTCTCCTCAGGACCAAAGCCAGCCCAGTCAATTAGGAAGAGGGTCTTGCCTCTACTCTTCTTCATAGCAAGGATGTCCCTGACTTCATAGACATCCTCAGAGCTGAGAGGCCGTGGCACAGTACTGGAGGAGGGATGATAGCGATTGAGCACCACGGGTTTCAACAACGAGACATGGAAGAAGTTAGGGATGCGAAGCGAGGCAGGTAGTCTCAGCTTGTAGGCAATATCGTTGATGCGTCCTAGGACTTCGAAGGGGCCGATATAACGGGGCCGCAACTTGTAGGATGGCACCTTTAGCCTAACGTATCTGGAAGAAAGCCACACTTTATCGCCCGGGAGAAAAGATGGCGAATCCACACGTCTTTTATCAGCATCCCTCTTCATCCTGCCGGAGGCTTGTGTGAGAGCGTCTCTGGTCTTACTCCAGATCCTGGAGAAGTCCATGGACAATGCATCAGCTGCCGGATTGCCGGATGCTGAGGAGATCGGAAGAGGTAAACCAGGATGTTGCCCGAATACCACGAAAAAAGGGGATTTAGCTGACGACTTACTAGAGTGATTGTTGTATGCGAATTCCGCCCAAGGAAAGAGACTGGTCCAGTTATCGTGATGAGCGCTGGTGAAGTGCCGAAGATAGGTGGTGAGGACTTGGTTAATGCGCTCCACCTGCCCGTTGGACTGAGGATGATAGGCAGAGGAGAAGTCCAGCGTGACGTCCATATGCTTGCACAGCGCCCTCCAGAACCGGGAAGTGAACTGGACTTCTCTATTGGACACAATATGGCGAGGAAATCCATGGAGCTGGAAGATGTGTTCAATGAATATCTTGGCTAACTCAGGAGCAGATGGTAGACCGGGTAAAGGAACGAAGTCAGCCATTTTGGAGAAGCAATCCACGACTACCCATATGACCGTACAGCCGGAGAAGCAAGGGAGATCCGTAATGAAATCCATCTCTATATGCCGCCAAGGAGCCGACGGGAACGGAAGAGGCAGTAGACGTCCTGCCGGCAACCTTCTGGACACCTTATTCCTAGCACAAGATGGACATGAGGCAACGAAGTCGTGGACGTCTTGATGGATAGTAGGCCACCAATAGTGACGAGTGATCAAAGAAAGAGACTTTTTAACTCCAACGTGACCAGCAATTCTCGACGAGTGTCCCCATGACAGGACCGTCCTCTGATTCTGGGCGAGGAAATGTCTTACTCGGTGGAAGTCCGGCTACATGTAAGGGAGCCACAGTGATTATTTTTGTAGGGTCGACGATATGGAAGGGCTCATCTTCCACATCCGACGGCTGGAAGGACCGCGACAGGGCATCAGCCTTGACATTTTTACTACCAGGTCGGAAGTGCAGTTCAAAATTGAAACGGGCAAAGAACAGGGACCACCGGTATTGCCGGGGTTTGAGCCTCTGGTCAGACTGGAGATAAGCCAGGTTCTTGTGGTCAGTGAAGATTATGAACGGATGGACAGCGCCCTCGAGGAGGTGTCGCCACTCCTCCAGTGCCAATTTGATGGCCAGCAATTCACGATCCCCGATTGAGTAATTGCGCTCTGACGTAGTGAATGCCTTGGAGAAGAACCCGCATGTGACTAACCGACCCGAAGAGGATTTCTGGGAGAGGACAGTCCCCGCTCCTATGGAGGAGGCGTCTACCTCTACGATAAACTGTCTGTTTACCTCTGGTCAGTGTAAGGTGGGAGCCTCGAAGAAAGAGCGCTTTAGGGAGGAAAAGGCAGTTTCAGCCTCTGGGGTCCAGGTACAAGCTTTTGCTCCCTTACAGATGAGAGCGGTGATGGGCTTGATCAAGGACGAAAAATGGGGAATGAATTGCCTGTAATAATTCGCAAAGGAACCGCTGAATAGCCTTAGTCCCCACAGGACGGGGCCACTTCAGAACAGCAGAGAGCTTCTCAGGATCCATCCGGAATCCGGAATCAGAGATGATGTATCCGAGGAAGGCCAATGAGGTCTGCTCAAAGACACACTTCTCCATCTTGGCGTACAATCGATTCCTACTCAGTCGCAGAAGGACTTGCCGTACGTACTGTCTATGAGAGGACAAATCCGGAGAGAAGATGAGGATGTCGTCCAAATATACCACCACACAGGTGTACAATAAATCACGGAAGATGTCATTGACGAACTCTTGGAATACTGCGGGAGCATTACACAACCCGTACGGCATGACCAAATACTCATAATGGCCGTCTGGGGTATTGAAAGCCGTCTTCCATTCGTCTCCGGCACGTATGCGAACAAGGTTGTAGGCACCTCGTAGGTCCAATTTCGTAAAGATGCGAGCCCCTTTGAGCCTGTCAAAGAGCTCCAGAATCAGTGGTAGGGGGTATTTGTTCTTGATGGTGATGGCGTTCAAACCTCTGTAATCAATGCAGAGTCGAAGGGTGCCCTCCTTTTTCTTCACAAAGAAAAATCCTGCGCCAGCAGGAGACATGGGTTTTCGGATGAAGCCCCTGGCCAAATTGTCCGTGATGTACTCGGACATGGCTTGTGACTCAACCGGGGACAACGGATAGATATGTCCCCTGAGTGGTGTAGCACCCAGTGTCAGATCAATAGGGCAATCATAAGGCCTATGAGGTGGGAGAACCTCTGCCTCCATTTTGTTGAAGACATTCGCGTACTGCCAATACGCATCAGGTAAACCAGGAAGAACTGAAGCCGGTTGCGGGGAACCGGGTGGTAGAACGGACTGCAGGCACCTCTCGTGGCAGAGAGGACCCCACCGCAGAACGTCCCCTGAGCGCCAGTCCAGGACAGGTTCATGAGTTCGGAGCCAGGGAAGCCCGAGGAGCAGGCATGGGAGAGATCAGGCAGGACATAGAAGGCAATCTTTTCACGGTGTAGGGCCCCGATCTGCATCTCCACCTCCTCTGTCACCTTGGTGACGGTTTCCTGCAGCGGCCTGCCATCTACCGATGCGATTACACGAGGTGTCAATAGGGGTATTACGGGGATACCAAGCCGAGTCACCGCCTCTTGCCGAATGAAGTTTCCTGCTGATCCTGAATCCACGTAGGCTAATTCAGAGTAGCGTCTCTGCGGACGTATCACCTGCACGGGCCAGGTAAGAGGTTGAGACGCATCGCTCTCCGCTAGGATGGCCTCTCGTACTTGACCTAGGGGGAGGAGTTTCCCGGCCTTTCGGGACAATTCCATCGCTGATGGGATGCGTCTCCGCAATACAGGCATAGGCCGCGAGCCAGCCTCTCTTCTCGGCGTCATTCCGCCATTCTGACCCGGTCCACCTGCATAGGGTCAGAAAGGGGGGCAGCGGCAGACACCACAGGCCGTGTACAGGGCGGACTGCGTTCAGAGGGAAGCGGCCGGATGGACCTCCTCTCCCTGGCGGACTCACGGGAGCACTCTTGGAACCGCAGGTCGATGCGAGTGGCTAGCGAGATTAAGGCATCCAGCTCCGCTGGGATATCCCGACCCACGAGTTCATCCTTTATCCTGCCGGACAGGCCACGCCAGAAAGCACCAGTCAGCGCTTCTTATTCCATCCCAACTCGGAGGAGAGTTTGCGGAAGCGGATGGCGTACTGCCCAACGGTGAGCGCCTCTTGACGGAGGTTGAAGAGAGACTCCGTGACAGATGCGACCCGGCCGGGTTCATCAAAGACCCTCCGGAATGTCTCCAGAAAGGTCAACAAGTGGGAGACTGCAGGGTCATCACGCTCCCAGAGAGGGTTAACCCACGCCAGGGCCTCGCCCTCCAGGTGGGACACCACAAAAGCCACCCTTGCCCGATCGGTGGGATACTGCTGAGGCAGCAGTTCAAAGTGTAGGCTACATTGGTTGAGGAAACTGCGGCATGTCTTATGGTCTCCACTGTATCTAGGAGGTTGTCCAAGGCGGGGCGGAGGGATCAGAGCGCCACCCGGGGACCGGTCATCGGATACGGACTGGCCCGAGGTCATTGGTGCCGACTGCAAGGAGACCAGACGATCATTCATCACGGATATGTAAGACAGCATGCGAGACTGTGTGTCTCGTTGCACTGACAGCTCCTGTTGTAGGCTCGCGAGCTGAGTGGCAGATGCTGGGTTGGAGGTCTGAAGGGAGGCAAACCGGGTATCCAAGGACTGAAGAAAAGCCATAATACGGTTCTGATTTTCACGAAGATAAGCCAGCTCCTTTTGCGCTGAAAACGAGGTACCAGCGGGGTCCATGGCCTGATTATTCTGTCACTGGGCTGTGGTACCGAACTCCCCTGGTGAGCTGATCCTAGTTTACGCAACCCCTATATAGGGATTGTCAGGGGCAAGCCCAGGGGGTCTAAGTACCACAGCAGCTAGTACCAGGGGGCGGCTCGTAAGGTTAGCCTATATTAAAGCACAGCTAAGGATTCCGGGATAATAGGGTACAAAGCTAGGAGAACAGGAATGGTGCTACCGGAGCAGAGCACAGCAAGGGTTCCAGGAAACAGTACAAGGATGGAGGACAGGAATGGTGCTTCTGGGAAAGAGCACAGCAAGGGTTCCAGGACACAGAGCACAAGGAAGGCCTGACCAACAGTCAGCAAGGCAGAAGCAAACTGACTTAATAATCAGGCACCTCCCATCAGAGGAGGTGGCCTGATATACCATGGGAAGAGCAGCTATTGGTCAAGGGGAGTGTCAGGTTGGACCTTGCCGGCCCCTAGAGTCACAGGGAAGGAGTGCACCTAGCGCGCCGCTGAGTAGGCTCATGAAAATGACCACAGTAATGTGCTCATGTGTGAACCCGGTGGTCAGCTGACAGGAAGGCAACATGGCGATGGCTCCGAGACACAGCACGCCTGGATGCCGGATGCCCGGTCGGCAGAGGAGCAGGAGATGTCGACCCGGGAGAGGTGAGCTGGGAAGCGGTGCCAGGGGGCCTAACATATAGGACAGGAGAAGTGGTACTGTGCAGTGTATATATACACAATAATACAGATACTAAGGATTACACCTAGTATACAGGACAGGAGAAGTGGTACTGTGCAGTGCATATATACAGAATAATACAGATCCTGAGAATTACACCCACTATACAGGACAGGAGAAGTGGTACTGTACAGTAGGGCTGGGCGATTTTGAAAAAAATCAAAATCTCGATTTTATTTAAACCTATGGACGATTTTCGATTTAAATCTTGATTTTTTTTTCCTATTTTTTTTTTGCTTTTCTTTGATGAGTAAAGAGAAAAAACTAAGAGGTACCGTATATAGTCGTGTATAAGCCGACCCGTGTATAAGCCGACCCCCCTACTTTTGCCCCCAAAACCTGGGAAAACCTATTGACTCGTGTATAAGCCGAGAGTGGACCCCAGCACAGGTATACAGCCCCCAGCAGTGGGTATACAGCAGCCTCCCCAGTGGTATATACAGGCCCCAGCAGTGTTACAGCAGCAGCCCCAGTGGTGTATACAGCAGCAGCCCCCAGTGGTGTATACAGCAGCAGCCCCCAGTGGTGTTTACAGCAGCCCCCAGTGGTGTTTACAGCAGCAGCCCCCAGTGGTACACAGGTGCCCCCCCCCCATGGGTATACAGGGCCCCCCCTTGCTGCCTTAAACATGTAAAGTAATAGATCATTATACTTATCCCTGCCGCTGTCCTGCTGTCGCCACCGCGCGCCTCCGCTTCATCCGGCTTCTTCCGGCTTCCTCTTCCGGTGGGCGCAGGCAATGACGTCATTGTCTGTGCGCCGAAGGAGGAAGCCGGAAGAAGCCGGATGAAGCCGGAGGAGCGCGATGGCGGCGGCGGACAGCGGCAGGGATAAGTATAATGATCTATTCCTTTACAGGTTTAAGGCTGCAAGGGGGGCCCTGTATACCCATGGGGGGGCGCCATTTTAAATCGAATTTGACGATTTTCGTCAAATCAGAATCGTGGCCACAGCAGGGGGCGAATTAATCGAATTAATTTGATTAATCGCCCAGCCCTACTGTACAGTGTATATATACAGAATAATACGGATACTGAAGATTACACCCAGTATATAGGACAAAAGAAGTGGTACTGTGCAGTGTATATATACAGAATAATATAGATACTGAAGATTACACCCAGTATATAGGACAGGAGAAGTGGTACTGTGCAGTGTATATGTTCTGTCCCCATCTGATGGCTGTATATCTAAGCGCTCTAATTACCAGTCCCTTAGATAATTGTATGCTCAGTACTTACCCCATCAGGGGCAACAGACAGTTTTCAACTCGATCGCCACTGCAGCTGTAGTAAGACAGGAGAACACTGTAGTTTTCTTCCAAATCTTGTATTAGGCACAATAAACGATAGGTAAAAAAGGAATAATCTGCACAGGGGATATACACATGTGTCTTCAGTAATGGCTTCTGGATAGTTTATACCACACACCAACCTGTGAAACACATAGCTGCTTCTAATGTTTCACTAGTACATGGACTCATTCATCAAAAAGGTCTGTGCACACAGCTCCACTAAGACTTGCAGCATCCACATCCATCCACTACAGGAGACCCCTCAGTCTGCCTGTCTGCCCTCACCGACAGCTCCGCAAACCATCAGAGACCCAGGAGACCTGGAACAAAGACTTTCTGAGCTTACATCAGCTCATCCCAGGTGGGTCTACCACGAGCCCCAGGCCTCCTCCATCTTGGGCCCGGTGTGAGCCCATCCCGCGCTCCCCCGCTAATTCCCACCTGCCCTATTGACTGGCTCTCCCTCTGAATTGACCCAACAGCAGCCGCAGAATCAGCTCGCGCTGCGGAGCTGTGAAGCGGAGACACCGGCGCGGGAGGCGGTGATTGACACCCGCGACTCCCGGAGACCGCGCCTCGGCAGCCACGCTCCCGCTCCTGAGAGCGTGTAGGAGCGCACTGCCGGCAGCCCCAGACCTCCCCGCGGCCGACGGGGGAGCAAGGCGGTTGCGTGCTCAGGAGAGACAGAGGAGCGGTGTGAGCACACTGTTAACAACCCGGGGGGCTCACTTCCGGCCCGCCACCATTATTAGTAAAGCACCCTGGGGGTGACACTACACTGAACAACAGGGAGCTGGGAGCAGAAAGCAGGACTTACAGGGTGTGCCTGGGAACCTGTTGTGGGAGATACACAGCCCCACACCCTATAAAAGACGCTACAATTACCAGACATCCCCCACCTGCAGAGACACAGAAATAAACAGCAAAGTAGGGGTTAATGGAGACAGTGCAATATCTCAATAGCCCACTGAGGATAACATTTTACTGTGGACTGCATTGCCATTAACTACATTTACAGTGCCTGCCATGTACTGCTCAGCAAGCTGTTTCCAACAAATGTGAGACTACAGTGCCTCTTGGTGACCACACTGATAAATTACATGAGAGTTAATACTGTCTCCGACCCAGCACTGCTTGCACTAATACATTCCTACTAAATATCTTGTCATATACCTTGGACCCTGCTTTCTTTCCTTTATGAGAGTCTAAAGATTGTTTAGCGGGGACGTGATGCGGGAGCTGATGTCACCGGGCGCAATGTGCTGAGCTCCTGCTTGTTCCTGAGGTTTTGCGGCATTAACAGACCCTTCCACCCGACAAAGTCCTCCACCTCCCGGCCACAACGCAAAGGAGACACCAGAGATGCCGAGGCAGTCACAGCGGAAACGCGGAGAGTCCGCAAGGCTCACAGATTTTTACCCACCAGAGCGACAACAAATGCTGACTCCCAACATGGAGCCCTCTCCTTCCCGACCCTCCCAGCCGGCTACTGACCTGCGTGGACCCCGAAGCTCCGGGGGCCACTCATCGGAGAAAGAGGGAGAGACCCAGGTGACACGCAGCTTTTTAATGGAAGCAATGAGCGCTCTCAGACAATCCATACAAGAAGACACTAGAAACATTCTACGAGAGCTGAGAGGAGAGGTGACAGCCCTGGGAGAACGAACACAGCACATAGAGGAAAAAATGGCGGAATACGCCCATAACGAGTTGGCAGATGATTACTCTGTCATGGCTGGTGACATGAAACTAGTGAAATTGAAAATGCGGGATCTGGAGGATAAAGCTAGAGCTAAGAACCTGCGCCTCAGAGGGTTTCCTGAAGAAGGCGCCGAGGAGGACCTACATGAGACAGTGAGCCAATTTTTGCAAAAACTACTCCCAGAGACACCAGGAGATGATCTGCAATACGGCAGAGCTTACCGCATCCCAAAACCCTCACACATCAACAAGACCTTACCGAGAGATATCCTGGTCTCCTTCTCCACCCTTAGAGCTAAAGAGACAATCATGCAAAAGATGAGACATCTGGGTACCCCCCAGCACCATACTCTGGCATCCAAACTTTCCCAGATCTCTCCCCTGGAACTCTGGCCCGCAGGAGGGAATTTGCCCCGCATTGTAAAGTTTTGAGAGACAAAGGGATTTCCTACAGCTGGGGCACCCCGGTCAGGGTCAAGTTCCGATACAAAGGAAAAGCACATCTTTTCCTGTCTCCCAGCCAAATGGGAAAGGCCCTCAAACAGTGGAACCTCACTGGAGACCCAGAGCCGTCGCCTCATCGCTCACCAACTCCGGGGACGGCTCATCCCTCCTCTCCACTGTCTCGCTCTTCACCTGCCAGAAACGAAGGTTCTTCCTCCACCATTACTTGAACTGAACTTTTCGGATGATTCTCTACACTTTTTACCTCAGGACACGCTCTGACCCCCAGCTGAGGAATTTTGTTATTTGTTATTTTTCTTTTAATTGTTTGGAATTATCCTTTTTTCTTTTTTCTTTTAACTGTCGAGGAGTCATTTTGTTTCCGTCCTCCGGTTGCCAGTTTTGACGTGGAGAGTTCCTCTGTTCCCCTCAGCCGAGTCGGGGGAGATTGACTGTCCTACCCCCTTATCCCCATTGCTGCGACGGAGAGGTCCATACACAGTGCCCTGTGTTAGCTATTACATCTACCTCCGTATTTATCGTATTATACATGTTCTAAGAGTTATGTTTCTTACGACTTATCTCTGGTGACCTCTCTCTCTTACTTATCTCTTTTACTTATCTCTCTTACTTATCTCCCTCCTTTCTCTACTCCCCCATCTCTCTCATTCCCCTGCTAAATGTCTGTCGCCCCCTTCCCCCATCCCCTCTACTCCCAATCCCTTCTCGAGTGATTTCACTACAGATAATTGTGTCCCCTTGTGTCCCCTTTTATCCTACATACAAGCGTGTCACAGGCACCGGTCGAAGTTTGAAGCCACCACCAGGTAATACCCTCCAACTATAACATTCGTACTATGAAAATTGTGTCCTTTAACGTCAAGGGATTGAATTCCCCTTTCAAGCGTTCCCTTCTGTGGAGGGAGGCCTTGAAATCAAAAGCGGATATCCTGTGTATTCAGGAGTCCCACCTACTGCAGACAGACAACCACAGGTTACACCATCATATGTTTCCCACAGCATTTTTTGCGAATACGACAGGCAAGAGGGCTGGAGTGTGCATTTTTATTAAACACTCCTTACAATTCACACTAGTCACTGTAGACGCCGACCTAGATGGTAGATATATCGCTCTTTCCTGTGTGATATCTGGGGTATCCCTAACACTGGTAAATACGTATGCACCAAATGAGGGACAGGTGAAGTTCCTCAGGGGACTTTTGGATAGGGTCTCTGCGAATACGGGAGGATTTAAAGTCATTTGTGGCGACTTTAATCTAGTACAAGACAGACTTCTGGATAGATCTCGGGGGCACCTGGGTCTGGAAAAGAGGCGGGACCTATATGCAAGGAATACCGTCTCCATGACCCGTTGAGATACCTGCACACAACAGAGAGAGACTACTCCTTTTACTCGCGCAGGCATAGGTCGTATTCTAGACTAGATTACTTTTTGGTAGACGATAACACTCTTACGGCCTGTGCCTGCGCTGAGATTGGGCTCATAACGTATACAAATAAAGTGGTTGGTCACAGCACCTGTGGTTACGTGCTAGGCCCCTCGTTCCTCCAGCCTGCACCTGGACGCACGTCCAAACCGGAGAGTTCACATCCGGAACATAATGGCATATCAAAGCAAAAAACGGACAGCGCCACAGACCTTTGATGGTGAAAGAATTCTCTGTGTTTATTCCATGGTCAAGAAAAAAGCGACGTTTCGACCACGCCTGTGGTCTTTATCAAGCTTGATAAAGACCACAGGCGTGGTCGAAACGTCGCTTTTTTCTTGACCATGGAATAAACACAGAGAATTCTTTCACCATCAAAGGTCTGTGGCGCTGTCCGTTTTTTGCTTTGATGGGCTCATAACGTAGTCTGACCATGCCCCGGTGTCCCTTGAACTGTCGGTGCACTCCCGCCCCACTCCACCGGGCACGTGGAGACTGAACTGCGCTCTTCTGTCTGATGACGGCCTTGTGGAGGACATCAGAGCCCATATAGTCGAATATTTTAAACTCAATGATAACGCCTGTGTGACAGACGAGACCCTTTGGGCCGCCCATAAGGCTTATGTCAGGGGCCTCTTCCTCCAGAAGGCCTCTCAACTTAAGAGGAGCCGTGAAAAAGAGAGAACGGAACTGATTAGCCGACTCTCTGACCTGGAAGCTGAAAATAAAATCAACCCTACCCCCACTCTGGACTCTCAGTTGACGCTAACCAGAATGCAGTTAAGATCCCTACTCCTGTCCCGCCATGAAGGAGCCTTACGCCGCTCGAAATCGTCGTTCTATGAATCTGGGGACAAGGCGGGAGCCATATTGGCAAGACGTTTAAAAAAGAGAAATGCTCGCTCCACGATAGATAACATCAAAGACAAAACAGGTAGAGTGGTGAGAAGCCCCGTGGATATCGAGACAGTGTTCCAACAATATTATTCAGATCTGTATAACCTACACCACGATTCCGAGACCCCCCAGCCTACTCCACAGCTGATTGGAAATTTCCTAGAGGGACTGAGCTTGCCCTCTGTCTCGGCCTCAGATCTAGACTACTTGAATCTTCCCTTTTCCTTGGGTGAGGTCTATCGTGCAATTGGGGACACAAAGCTCCATTCGGCCCCTGGCCCGGATGGCCTACCTAATGAATATCTACAGACATTCAGAGAGGCACTGGCTCCTTACCTTCTGCGAACTTTCCGGCAGTGGAGAGACGTGGGCACAATTGACCCGCTTCAGCTTCAGGCTACAATAATTACGATTCCCAAATCTGGCAAAAACCCTGACCTGCCTGGGAGCTACCGACCCATCTCCCTTCTGAACTGCGACCTCAAAATCTATGCCTTTGTTCTCGCTTACAGACTAAGAGGGGTGGTGCCCAAGCTGATAAATCCGGACCAAGTCGGATTCGTGGCCGGGAGACAGGCGAAAGATGGGACGAGAAGAATGGTGGATCTCATCAGATCCATGGAGCTGAAGGGGACCCCCGGTGCATTCCTGTCTTTAGACGCGGAGAAGGCGTTTGACAGGGTGCACTGGGGCTACCTGGAAGCGGTACTTAGAAGATTTGGCATTGTGGGTCCATTCCTAAAGGCGGTGCTGTCCCTCTACTCCAACCCTAACGCCAAGGTTCTTACATCTGGCTTTCTCTCGCCTGTCTTCCGGATCACGAACGGAACTCGTCAAGGTTGTCCGCTGTCACCGGTGATTTTCACCCTGGCAGTGGAGCCCCTGGCTGAAAAAATCCGCTCGGCCCCTGATGTGTCGGGGGTCAAAGTGGGTGGTGATGTCCACACCATTGGTCTGTATGCTGATGATATTATCATCACTTGCACAGAGGTGTCTCGGTCCCTCCCAGCGGTCATGCGCATACTAGAGGAGTACTCGAGGGTTTCGTACTACAAGCTGAACGCGGATAAGTCAATTCTTCTCCCACTAGGAGTCCCGAACTCAGAAGTAGCTGCTCTCTCTAGATTCTTACCGTTTCGCTGGTCCAGGGCGGTATCCCCTACCTAGGGATTACACTGGCACCCTCCAGCCAACTCATGAGACTTAACTATGAGTCACTACTATCAAAAGTCCTTTCGGACGTAGCCACCTTTGGTGCTAAGTCTCTTTCTTGGATTGCTCGCTTGCACGCCTTCAAGATGATGACTTTACCAAAGGTAATATATATGTTCAGATGTATTCCCCTTAGGATCCCCAAAACCCTTTTGGCTAAATTACAGAGCGCAGTAAACACTTTCATTTGGGCTAACAAGATCCCACGTGTGGCCAGAGAGACGATGTACGCTCCGATAGGGGCGGGTGGAATGGGTATGCCAAACATTCTGGAATACCATAGGGCTGTCATCTTGGAGGAGGCTGGGTCCTGGTGGCGCAGCCCTGACCACCTCAGATGGATATCCATTGAGACTTCCTACTTGAGGGGCGGCACTTTAGGGGACCTCCTGGCGGCTGAGTCGATTCAACCAGTCACCCAGACTCGCCAGCTTGAGACTTCCCAAACCCTCTTACACTACTGGAGGACACTGCCGCGGGCCTGGACCCATGTTCCGCCAGAGGAAGTGCCTATACGAGCGCTGCGCCTCCATGTCCCGTCGATTCAGACGAGGACATGGGAGAATGCGGGTTTGCTCTCACTGGGAGATTTTTGTCGGGAGGGGACGTGGCCTACATTTGAGACCTTTTGTGGGTGGTTTCCTGAGTGCCGCACGGCATTCTTGCAGTTTTTTCAACTAGACCATCTTCTACGTGAGGCCACATACGTCCCACTACCTGTGCCCCCCCTCCGTGCATCGTCTCTCCTTAGGGCTGTTCAAGCGGATCCCCCCAAACCGCGGACACTGTCCAAGATCTATGGGAATTGGTGTCTGTGGACCAAGAGGTGAAACTGCCTTACATGAGGAGATGGGAGGGAGATCTTGGCTTTACGTCAGACATTGAAGACTGGCACGCAGCAGCTAAAGAAGTGGGGAGCACCACCAGATGTGTGAACCATCTAGAGAACATAAAGAAAATTCATCTCAGATGGTACCTCTCTCCTGTTCGCCTTGCTCACACCACTGGGGGGCAGTCCCTGCAGTGTTGGAGACTATGTGGGGAGAGAGGCAACATAGCACACATGTGGTGGACCTGCCCGAAAATACGCCCCTTCTGGACATTAGTCCAAACCCTGATCCACTCGGTCACTGGAATTAGGCAAGACCTGACGCCTCAGTTGGCGGTTCTGAATATTGGCATTTGAGACTTCCCCTGGCCGTTGCGGGGGACGGTAACGTATATCCTTATCGCTGCCCGCCTATGCCTAGCCGCGAAGTGGAAGGCCTCATCCTTGCCTACCCTGACTGAGCTGACACATAAGATCAACTGGATCTTCCATCAGGAATACTATCTAGCACTAAATAAGTTATCCAGACGGTCGATCCATGATAGATGGAGTGTTTGGTCCTCACACCCAGAGGCTGCACCGATCCCCCAGGGACTCGTCCGGCCCTCTTGCCCCGCAAAACCTGCAGATCCGCCGGCTGTGGAGCGGTCTTCCCCGTGAGTTGTCTGTCTGTTTGGAATTCATTGAAATAAAACAAATGGTGGCTTCGTTTCAACGGCCAAATCACACTCGATTTAAATAGAGGACATAATGTTACTCGATCTATGCTGCAGTCCGCGTGGTTTCTCCCCTCCCCTTTTCCAGACTCCCAATACAACCTGACGTCGTCCCCCCCCCCCCTTTTCCCTCTCTCCTCTCTCTCTCTTTCTTCTATCTTTATTTCCCACCTTATAACACTTACTTTTCTTATTACTGATGTTTTAGGTGCTTTAGAAGTCTAGTGTCTATTAGATCCCCCGATTCTGTTTCCGTCAATGATCAGACATTGTCATGTTATGTTTGTTTTTACGTTTTGCAAAAACCTCAATAAAAATTTAATGTTTAAAAAAGTAATGGCTTCTGCAGACTAACTGAGAAAGAAGGGGGGACGTCCAGTACAGACACAACTAAGGCAGCAACTTAGGGTCAAGCTTAGTAGACAGTCAATCTACCTGGTAACAACAAAGAATTACTGATTGGAGGAAATATATAAATACAGATGTGATGAATATTGGTAAGGAATATTGCCATATCCCCCATATTCCATTCCTCCCAGAAAGCAATTGATAAGGCACATCTCACTCACAAAGAGATAAGCCCCCACCTTTGCAAGGCAGAAGTCATTCACCTCTGGCAAGCAGTAGAGTAATTAGTATGTAGATGAAAGCCAACTGTCCACACAACAGGACCCTTCCTCAACTTTGATATGGTAATCAGGTAGGTGTATGGAGCTTCCTAAGAAGTGGGGTTTTGCCAAAAGGTGACACATCCCATATCACTGTGAGGCCAGGAGAGAGGAGACTGGACGGAGCCGTGACTATACTATTAATATCTCATAAGCCGTCCACCCTGTGATACTATCGAATATAGAAATGAACTCTACACATCCAGACGGTGACCAGCCTGGTATTCACATGAATGTAGGATGACTGGAAGCCATGTAAACAGGATATTGGCTAGTAGGGTGCTCTCAGAGTAGCCATGTTTCACATCCAGACGAAGATAAAATCATAACTAAAAATATGAAAGTATTATCTTCCGTCTGCGATGCCCATGGACACGGCTAGGGAACATTATAGAATTCGGGTGTCCATATCTCCCCTCAGAGGGGTGGGAGTTGTGAGACATCCCAGAGGTGTGAGATGGGTGGAGACAGGGGCAGCCCATAATGTATAAAAATCATCTGCCCCATCTCCACCTTGTATTTCTTCTGAATGGGCATTATTCCACCAAAGCCAGAGATTACCCCAGGAACAGATTGGTGCCACGCCGCCCTTGTGGTGCCATCAGCACTAAGGTAACTGCTCAAATGTGTGTGTAATTCTGTGTATTCCATTCCTCCTTTTATTGGCATACCTGACTGTAATATTTGTAAGATCTTATAATAACTGTAAATATTAATATCTAGTGTACCATTAGGGTGATTAAATATATAAATTTAATCTTGAGTTGCTCTTTTTATCTTGATCACGATTCCCACGTCCGTGTGCTCATATAACGCTACCTGGGTTGGTTTCTGACCCAATATAAGCCCGACCACGGACCGGACTTATATTAAACGAGAAGCTGGTGGCAGCATTTGTGCTTGGGGTTATTCAGGGCCTCTGGCAGTGACGGGGTGGAGGAGATTATATGTGCTTCTAGCTGCGGGCTAGAAGGCATATACCACACTCACTGAGAGGTGCCTTAATAAACCAGCACAGGCAAGGCAACTGCGGCCCTTCTTTATCCTCAGGCAGTTCTCTGACTGACCTGGGTTTAACAGGAGGCGCTGTGGAGCTGCCAGGTTCAGTGGTCACGATTTCACCACAACAGAGAATAGGCATTATAGGTTGTTCCCATTCGTGGGACACAACAGTATATATACACAATAATACAGATACTAAGGATTACACCCAGTATACAGGACAGGAGAAGTGGTACTGTGCAGTGTATATATACAGAATAATACAGATACTGAGAATTACACCCACTATACAGGACAGGAGAAGTGGTACTGTGCAGTGTATATATACACAATAATACAGATACTAAGGATTACACCCAGTATACAGGACAGGAGAAGTGGTACTGTGCAG
Organism: Allobates femoralis; assembly: GCA_033576535.1. Taxonomy (NCBI): domain Eukaryota; kingdom Metazoa; phylum Chordata; class Amphibia; order Anura; family Aromobatidae; genus Allobates; species Allobates femoralis. Next base: position 47,297,805 of record JARQOC010000008.1, on the reverse strand, counting down.
TGTATATATACAGAATAATACAGATACTGAGAATTACACCCACTATACAGGACAGGAGAAGTGGTGCTGTGCAGTGTATATATACAGAATAGTATAGATACTGAAGATTACACGCAGTATACAGGACAGGAGAAGTGGTACTGTGCAGTGTATATATACAGAATAATACAGATACTGAGGATTACACCCACTATATAGGACAGGAGAAGTGGTACTGTGCAGTGTATATATACAGGATAATACAGATACTGAGAATTACACCCACTATACAGGACAGGGAGAAGTGGTACTGTGCAGTGTATATATACAGGATAATACAGATACTGAGAATTACACCCACTATACAGGACAGGAGAAGTGGTACTGTGCAGTGTATATATACAGAATAATACAGATACTGAGGATTACACCCAGTATACAGGACAGGAGAAGTGGTACTGTGCAGTGTATATATACAGAATAATACAGATACTGAGGATTACACCCACTATATAGGACAGGAGAAGTGGTACTGTGCAGTGTATATATACAGGATAATACAGATACTGAGAATTACACCCACTATACAGGACAGGAGAAGTGGTACTGTGCAGTGTATATATACAGGATAATACAGATACTGAGAATTACACCCACTATACAGGACAGGAGAAGTGGTACTGTGCAGTGTATATATACAGAATTGTACAGATACTGAGGATTATACCCAGATACATGACAGGAGAAGTGGTATTGTGCAGTGTATATATACAGAATAATACAGATACTGAGAATTACACCCAGTATACATGACAGGGGAAGTGGTATTGTGCAGTGTATATATTGTGACATAGCAATCACAGATCGGGTTGGGGTTCACTCACTTCGCAACGATATTCAGAAGCAGCAACAGTCTCTCCACTTAAAAAAGTTCATGTTGGTTTATTGTCTCAGCATAAACCGCCCTCCAGCATATAAACAGGAGCCTTTCTGCAGCTCACAGAACATATTGCCCAGTATAGTCTGTCTTTACCTCACACACGGGTGGACAGATTTGGGTATGCTTCTCCAGCCTCAGCGCACACTGCAGCCACAACATGTACTCAGCCACAGCAGCGTTTTCTAGCCTCCAGGACCTAAGCTGGCATCACAGACCTCAGTGTCTTTCAGTCTCTCCCATGCCAAACACAGACTACATTAAAACAACCTGAGACGAGGGGGCGTGTCCTGCTGCTAATGGCGCCGGTCACATTCTAGGCGAGCTCCACAGAGGGGATCTGAGTAGCGGCATACTAGCGACCTATTCGGACAACTAAACTGCTGAACTAGGTGGATGAATACCCCCAGCATCGGAAAAATGCCCCGAGCAGCCTCCAAACGCCGCCAAACCGACAATAAACTGACGGATTACTACGCCGCGGGCACCAGGAGAGCTTCTCCATCTAAAATGGCACCGGAGCAGGAGAGGGACGGCCCTCCTAACACAGCGCGGACTGCGAACTCACCACGAGCGGCGATGCACACCCCTCAGGAGACGGGCGGCCGCTCACCGGGACCCGGAGCCGAAGCAGGCGATGAAGCACTGGTGACTCAGGGGATGCTACGCTCACTCCTGGGCTCCCTGCGACACTCCATCATGGAGGACATGAAGGTACTGATGGGTTCTATGAGAGAGGAGCTGGGAGTGCTAGGTGAGAGAGCCGACTGCATGGAGGGAAAATTAACTGATTTTGCCAAGGCACACAATGAACTTGCGGACAGCCATGATATGCTAGACAGGGAGGTGGGCTCGCTCCGTGCCAAACTACACCACCTTGAAGATAAACTGCGCAGTAACAATTTCAAACTGCGGGGGGTCGCCGAATCAGACGGTGAGAGAGACGTCCCAGAGCTGGTGGGAAAATTCCTGGCGGTGGCGCTCCCGGATGCACCAGCACTCGAACTGGGGATCACATAGGCATTTAGGATCCCAAAACCTAGACACCTTCCTGACAAAGTTCCTAGAGACATACTAGTCCATATGCGTAGCCCGGGAGTGGTTGACAAGATTCTGGCACGAATGAGACGGGGCCCGGAGCTTCCGGAACCGTATAAGGGATTCACAACGTACCCAGATCTGTCTCCGGGCACCTTAGCTAAACGCCGAGAATTCGCATCCAGCTGCAAAATTCTCCGGGACAATGGGATACAGTATGCTTGGGGTTCCCCAGTGTCCCTGAACTTCAGGTATCAGAGCAAAAGATACATGTTTTCATCCCCGACACTGATGCGTAGAACCCTGAGGGGATGGCATCTTTCCTCGCCGTCCCCAAGACGATCACCTAGAGCGGAAGATGGAATGGAGAACACCAATCCTCAAGACACGACGGTCGCGTAAAAGCTTTTTTGTTTGCCAATGAAACAGATCTCCTCTGGAAAGTTCTTGATATCTTGATATCCTTATATTGAAAGTAGCCCAGTTAGTACTTTTTTGTTGAACTGGGCGTGCGGTCAGTTAATTCTTATCCTTTAGGAGGACTCGACACAGTGTAAGGAGAGAAAGCTGACCGCTTCCCCTCGATTTAGTACCTCTGGTTAAAAAGAGGATACCTAATTTTGTTTACATACATGTTTAATATCTTGTTACAGTATATTCTCTCTCTTTCTCTTTCTCTTTTCTCACTATCTTCCTTTTCTTCTCTTTCTTTTACTCTTCCTCAACCCTTCTCTATCACTCCTATCTCTCCTCACTTCTCCCAGACCTTGCTATTCCCTCCTTGAGGTACCGAAGTGTTTATCTTGTTTATTATACCCAGGGGGGGTTCCTGGGGGCGGGCCGGGGGTGGAGAGTGGGGTGAGGGCATAACTTGGTAGTCATGGCGCTCAATTTTTTCTCCTTGAACGTAAGGGGACTTAATTCCCCAGCTAAACGATCCTTCATATGGAAAGAGATTAGATCTGCTCGTGCAGAGGTGATATACTTACAGGAGACACACCTTCTAGCTGCCGATAGGGAAAGATTGAAAAGCGCTGACTTTCCCCACATTTTCCACGCCAACGCACAAAATAAAAAGGCGGGTGTCTGCATAATGATTAGACGCACAGTACAATTCCGCCTTAAGGAAATTATATAAATTAAAAGAGAAAGGAAGCGCACATAGAGTAATACCGCTATTATACAGGTCCCTCAGACCCCAAATGGTTAAACTCACCTGATGTAGTTGTGAGTGTCACAACTACAATAAAAGCACACAGAAGGTCGCTGCAGGCTCCCAGCTGAGAATTGAAGAATCCAGAAAACAGTGATAAAGAGCTGGAATCAAAATGCCGCGCTGACCACAAGGATAAAAACAGAGCAAAATAAACGGAGTGGATGATTTGCTCTGTTTTTATCCTTGTGGTCAGCGCGGCATTTTGATTCCAGCTCTTTATCACTGTTTTCTGGATTCTTTAAGGAAATGATAGCAGACCCAGAGGGCCGTTATGTGGTGGTCATCTGTGAAATTGGAGATACTATATTCACACTAGCTAGCGTCTATGCCCCAAATAGGGGCCAGCTAAGATTTGCAAGAGGGGTTTTCAAAACTCTGAGTAAACTCTCGGTAGGTAACCTAGTGATCGGAGGAGACTTCAACTCTCTCATAGACCCACGATTGGACTCATCTACCTCGGGAAGAGATAGAGGAGGGTCCATGGGACAGCTGTGTCGGGAACGTCACCTCCACGACGTCTGGAGATACCACCATGCTGCAGAGAAGGATTTTTCCTTCTTCTCTCGTGCATAAAACCTACTCCAGAATAGATTTTTTTCTGGTCAATGATTTGGCACTGGAGAGGTGTAAGTCATCGGGGCTTGGTGTGATCACCTGGTCAGACCATGCCCCGATCACTTTAGAGGTGTCTCTGGACAGTGGGGGGGGCGCAACCAAACGCTGGAGGCTTAACCCAGGCCTCTTATTAGAAAGTGGAGTTGAAGAAGCAGTGAGAGGTTCCCTAAAAAACTATTTTGAGATAAATGATAATGGGGAAATAACGGATGAGACACTTTGGGAAGCGAAAAAGGCTGTCATGAGAGGCCTTTTATTGCAAAAATCTTCACAATTAAAAAAAAAAGGGGCAGATTATTAGAAGAATGGACAGCTGAAATAGCAAATTTAGAGGCGACGAACAAGGCCTCCCCCTCTCCGAATCTCCTTTCGCGCATTTTGACAGTACGAAACAAACTAAGAGCCCTGTTGCTACGACAGCATGAGACGAGCCTCAGGAAGCTCAAGGTTAAATATTATGAGGCGGGAGATCGGGCAGGGAAACTCCTTGCAAGAAGGCTAAAAAAGAGAGCAGCACGATCCATGATCACTGACTTAAAAAGGGCGGGGGGAGAAACAGTGAGAGACCCGTCGGAAATAGTGGAAGCATTTGCGTCCTATTATGAGGCTCTGTATAATCTGAGGCATAACAGCGACACCCCTCAACCCACCGAGGAGGGAATTAGATCATTTTTGGAAAAATTAAATCTCCCGAAGGTCCCCCGGGAGAGATTGGAGGAACTAAATAACCCCATTACTTTGGAAGAGGTAAAAAAAGTTATCGGTGGACTAAAAACCAACTCGGCCCCTGGACAGGACGGTTTTGTGGGAGAGTACTATAAGACGTTTTCAGACGAGTTGGCTCCGTTCCTTCTCAGGATATTTCGGCTGTGGCAAGACAGAGGTCAGATCCCGGCCTCCTCACTTGAAGCCATAATAACGACAATTCCTAAACCTGGGAAGGAGCGTGACCGCCCCGAAAACTATAGGCCGATATCTTTGTTAAATGTCGACCTCAAGATTTTCTCCAAGCTGCTGGGGGACCGATTGGGAGCAGTGATCCCCTTGTTGGTAGACCACGATCAAGTGGGGTTTGTGCAGAAGAGACAAGCTAAAGATGGAGGATGCTGAATCTGATTGAGGTGGTGGAGAGGAGGGGTACCCCCAGTGTATTTCTGTCGCTTGATGCTGAGAAAGCATTTGACAGGGTACACTGGGGATACCTCAGGGGAGTCCTCTCCGCCTTTGGATTTTCAGGCCCGATCGTTTCGAGCATCCTCAGTTTGTATTCCAATCCGTGTGCTAGAGTGTTCTCAGCAGGTTACACCTCGAGGGCCTTTCCGATATCGAACGGTACTCGACAGGGGTGCCCCCTCTCCCCTCTAGTGTTTGCTCTAGTTATGGAGCCCCTAGCGGCCCAACTGAGAGCGGACCCTGGAATTCGGGGTATCATAGTAGGGGAGAGAAAACATGTGGTGGGCCTCTACGCTGACGACGTCATAATAGCCACGTCCGATCCATTGTCCTCTCTTCCCAGGATAATGGAGGTCCTTGATCTCTTCTCGCGAACCTCATATTACAAATTGAATGCATCCAAGTCCATGATCCTCCCGGTGGGAATATCGGAGGGGGCTGCGGCTCGACTGGGAAGTCGTGTCCCCTTTAAATGGTGCCCAACAGGAATACCTTACTTAGGAGTCCTACTATGTAGAACGAGGGAAATCGCTACTCGAAACATTGAACGCCTCTTATCTGCCCTGAGCTCTGCAATGGGAGACTTCCCGTTATCCTCATTGTCATGGATTGCAAGAGTACAAACGGTACGAATGCTGTGGCAACCAAAAATACTTTATCTGTTCCGATGTTTGCCAATCTTATACACTCATGGCCAATTGAAACGATTGCAATCTATGATCAATAAATGCGTGTGGGCAGGGAAACCCGCAAGAGTGAGGGGCAAAACTATGTATCGACGGATCAATAGAGGTGGTATGGGTGTACCAGACGTAGCGACCTATCATAGAGCGGTGATACTGGAAGCAGCAAGAGTCTGGTGGAAGGATGAGGGATCGACTGGTTGGCTACAAATAGAGAGATAGAAAAAGGTGTAGAATCCGGTGCCACAAAATTCCTTTTTATTTTCAAAAGTTTTAAAAATCACACATGCTCCAGAGGAGCTCCTGGACGCGTTTCGTGGGTCTAGCCCACTTAATCAGTCACTGACGATTAAGTGGGCTAGACCCACGAAACGCGTCCAGGAGCTCCTCTGGAGCATGTGTGATTTTTAAAACATTTGAAAATAAAAAGGAATTTTGTGGCACCGGATTCTACACCTTTTTCTATTGCTACTGGTGGTTGCCAAGCCACTTTCCGGTTTGCCTGGGAGTCCTGGGAATATTAGGTGGTTGGAGCTAGTCCTTTTTTTGATTTACAAATAGAGAGGGCTGAAGCCCGGAAGGGCTCACTTAGATCCCTCATGATAGCAGAGACCCTTGGAGTGGTGCGAAGGGGGGAGCTGCTGGGAACAGCTCGGGCACTCTTGACAGTGTGGAGCTCGATTGCATCGGTAAAAGCTATCTTGCCAATGGAGGAAATGCAACTTGAGGCGCTTAAATGGCATATCCCCTCGCTAAACCTCTCCATGTGGAGGGAAGCAGGCCCAGCCATCATGGGAGACTTGATTTCCCAGGGAAGAATCCTCTCGCTGGGAGACTTCCTCTCCAGGTATCCTGAGGTGGCCAGCTCTTACCTGCAATTCCTCCAAGTTTCGCACTTTCTCAACTCCAGAAAAGGGTGCTCGACACTGAGCTCTCCAAACGAGCCCTCAGCACTGAGGAGACTGATTTTATCAGAAAGGGATCAACCAGGCAGCTTATCTCAGCTATACGCAGAATTGACGGATCGGGATTCCCCCCCAAAACTAGGCCATATGGAAAAGTGGGAAAGAGACCTAGGATTCCAAGCAGATAGTGACGACTGGGAAGACGCAATCCAATGCGTCCTAGCGGCATCTAAGTGTATTAATCACCTGGAACTGTTAAAAAAAATCCACCTACGATGGCACATTTCCCCAGCTAAACTCGCTAAATTTGGACGAGAAGCGTCTGCTCAGTGTTGGAGAAATTGTGGACAAGAAGGGGACTTAGCTCATATGTGGTGGTCGTGCCCCAAAATAATACCCTTTTGGCATCTGGTGGCGCGCCTATTAGGGTCCGTTACGGACACTGAGATCCCCCTCTCTCCGCAAACAGCCATACTGAATATAGGGCTAATGATGAATCCACCTGTGGTCCGGCACATAGCAACGTATATTTTCACTGCTGCAAGGTCTTGTATAGCTGCGAGATGGAAGAGTGAAACCCCTCCCTCCATGAGCGACTTGACAAATAGGATAAACGAAATCTTTTGTAGCGAATATTATCTAGCCATAGATAAAGGCACAAAAAGATATGTGGCAGAGGCGTGGGAAGTGTGGGCAAGGCACCTGTTGGCTATGCAGATCCCCCTGTAAGGTTTTGCTGGGATCGTAAGCCTCTTGGGCGCTTGGCGAGGAGTGGCTGACACTTGACTGCCCCGCCTGCCTTTCCCCTCTCGGTCGTCCCCCTGGGTCCCTTGATGACATATCCACCTTTAACCTATCTTTGGTTTTGAGGGGATAAATTTTACTTTTCTAATTTCGTTACTATTTCCTCTTTCGTTTAATATCTTCTTACTAGATCTATATTACTCTAAAAGCAGACAAATATATTTGGTCGAGACAAGCTTTATTTGATTAAGAAATAAACATCAAGATTTATTGGTGAACTACAATAAATGATGTACATTCCGAACCCTAACAGAGACTACTACTTCGGACGATGAGTCCACACTTTTGTCGATGGACTTCCTTACTACGGTTCGGTTCCAAGATATTGTCTTTTGTCTTTTGTCTTTTGTCTTTTACTTTGTAAATACTTTGTTTTGAGTCTGAAATGTTGTTTAATATCAAATCTTCTAATAAAAAACTATTAATGGAAAAAAAAAAAAAAAACAACCTGAGACACACCCACACCTCCAGCAAGTTGCAAGCTTAACTCTTGCCATGCTGTTAAGCAGACTGTGGCTTCCATGGCAAGACATTCATAAAAACATGGCAGCAGACTTCTGCCTGTGTGAAACATACTGGCCATGTATAGTGCCGCCATTCAGACCGTGGCTGGCTGCCATATCACATATTCTCCCCCTCTGCCTAAAGCCGTCCACCTTGGCACCATACGTCCCTATACCAGGGGGTCGTCTGTGTTGCCACCAAGGGTCAGACCTTGTTACCATGTCAGACTCTGTCACCTCATGTGTCTGAGTCCCATCTCTGAGGCCTTCCCCACCCCCAGCAGTTAGTACGATAGTGTGCTTCCCTTGCACCTTTGTCTACTGTCCGGCCTTGGGCTTCTGTCTGTGAGACATGGTCCGGCACTGTCACCAGACTCCTTGCAGTCAACACATCTATTGGGTATGTCACTTTTTCAGATTCCTCTCTCCATGGCTGCCTCCAACAGGTAGAGTTGTAGTGAGTCACGTTTAAAGTCACATCTCCTGTCTGGTCTGACTCTGTATCGTCACATGTACTATTGGGTATTTTGTCTGGGACCCTCAGCAATGGTGTAATAGGGGATTCTCTACCCTTTAACCCATTACAACCCCTTTCCTCAGGACGTCTTCGGATAGTTCTCTGTTGACGCCTTTCTTCATCACCTAGAGACCCACCGCATCCTTTGTGTCCAACTTCTGCTGTGGCCCTTCTATTACTGGAAGGACCCCCACTTAGTTGGGTACCTTAATGTAACGATGGCTTCCTTCTTCGGCAGCGACGTGGTCTCTTGCTTCTCGCTCTTTCCAGCCTTAACTGCTGCACTTCTTTTAGGTGAGTCACCCTAAAAGTGAGAAGAAGCTGCATATTGTCAAGACTCTCCACTGTCCCCACCATGAGGAATGGAACCATACCCACTTTCCTGGGTATCGTCTTTTCACCATCATCGGGAATTCGTACACTTGTCACTCCAGGCTTGTCCACCATTTCCTGCATGAGTCGTCCGTTTTTCCCGATGACTTCTCTCAGCAGAGCACTAGGCACCTGGATAACATCTTCCAGTAGACTTCGGGCTCTCTTCATAAACCCCAGCCGCCTAGTAGCTTCTTTATTCTTCAGTCGGATCAACTGCTTCATGCGAACACACCTCAAATGCATGTCCCTCAGGATAGCCACCCGATCCACAGTGACTTTGGATGTGGACAGAACCACCATCTGTTTAGCTTCTGGAGACCAGTACACCTTACAGGCTTCCACGGCCTTCTTAAAGTCGTCATGCACAGACTCTCTGGCACATTCGTCTCTCAAGTCTTCCGGAACCTCTACCAGGCACTTGAACAAGGGAGTTTCATCCTTCTCTTCTGCCATGGTATGATCAACTTGCTCAGTGTCCGGAATAGTCTCTCTCCGGACTTCCATCTCTTCAAGACAGTTTAACTGAACGGACACCTGCTGCTCCATCTTCTCCAACGCTGCCTTATTCATCGACTGGCTTTCTGCCAGGCGACCTCTGGGCTCGGATCTCTCTCTCTCTAACACACTTACTCAGCACTCAGCTGTCTGTCTCCGAAGTTCTTCTTGCTTTAATTGCTCTTTTATTTGCAAAGTCCTTTCAGACATCTCTCTCTCCAGTGCACTTACTCGGCTTTCAACAGCATATCTCTGAAGCTTCTTCTGCTTCATATGGGCTTGTACCATCTCCTTGAGCCTTCTTAGCTCGCTTCTTCCATCCTCCAGATGGGTTGAGCTTCCATCACTTGAGGAGGTATCTGCTTCAGACTTCACTTCCTCTGTGACTTTTGCACCCTCGGTCTTCACCTGGGTCTCAGCAACTGCAGCTTCAGCATTCTCTTGGGTCTTGGCAGTGTCACCTTTTACCCTCTCTTGGGTCTCAGAAGTATCACTTTCAGGGGGTTTTTACTCCCTCGAACTCTCCACCTTCAGGGGCTTTGGAGTATTCAACCCTTTCCACTACTACAGTTACCTGCCCCTCTTGGGGTCCAGCAGCACCCCTGGCAACCTTGGCCACATCACCTTGTGCCTGTCCAGGGTCTCCAGTTCTTCACCTGTGACCTCTGCCCTGTCATGCAACTCTTGCGCATCAGCAGCCCCATCTGTCGCCCTCCCCTGGGCAACAACTTCCTCAACTTCAGAAGGCATCATACCTTCCCTCTCTTCATTCTCAGAGTCTCGGGAGTCATCTACCCTTTCGGAACTAGCACTGCTCATTTCCGTGAGGTGACCTGCTGACCAACCAGCAGTTACCCGTTCAGACCCTGGAGAGGACACACACACCATCTTCTTGTCTGGCTCCATCTTCCTGACTGAGGATTACACCCAGTATACACGAGAGGAGAAGTGGTGCTGTGCAGTGTATATATAGACACAATGATACAGATACTGAGAATTACACTGTGTATATAGGACAGGAGAAGTGGTACTGTGCAGTATATACATACAGATACTGAGGATTACACCGAGTATACAGGACAGGAGAAGTGATACTGTGCAGTTTATATATACATAATTATACAGATACTGAGGATTACACCCAGTATATAGGACAGGAGAAGTGATACTGTGCAGTGTATATATACAGAATTATACAGATACTGAGGATTACACCCAGTATATAGGACAGGAGAAGTGGTACAGTGCAGTGTATATACAGAATAATACAGATACTGAGGATTACACCCAGTATACAGGACAGGAGAAGTGATACTGTGCAGTGTATATATACAGAATAATACAGATACTGAGGATTACACCCAGTATACAGGACAGGAGAAGTGGTACTGTACATTGTATATATACAGAATAATTCAGATACTGAGGATTACACCCAGTATACAGGACAGGAGAAGTGATACTGTGCAGTGTATGTATACAGAATAATACAGATACTGAGGATTACACGCAGTATGCAGGACAGGAGAAGTGGTACTGTGCAGTGTATATATAAAGAATAGTACAGATACTGAGGATTACACCCAGTATACAGGACAGAAGTGGTACTGTGCAGTGTAAAATATATAATATACAGAATAATAAAGTACCTTTGTTGAAACTGTATAAGTTCCAAATGGTGCTATATCCACTAAGGGCTTTGTATGTATACCTTAGTGGATATAGCACCATTTGGACCTTAGTGGATATAGCACCATTTGGAATTCCTTAGTGGATATAGCACCATTTGGACCTTAGTGGATATAGCACCATTTGGAATTCCTTAGTGGATATAGCACCATTTGGACCTTAGTGGATATAGCACCATTTGGAATTCCTTAGTGGATATAGCACCATTTGGACCTTAGTGGATATAGCACCATTTGGAATTCCTTAGTGGATATAGCACCATTTGGACCTTAGTGGATATAGCACCATTTGGAACTGATACAGTTGCAACAAACGTACTTATAGCTACAACCTCAACAAGCTAAGGCACTTTGACAACATGATATTTACAGTCTTTTTTCACTATAGGACAAAGGTATATCCTTATATTCCACACTCCTGTTAAAACCATTACTGGACAATTCCCTATAAGCATACAACGGCAGGTAACAAGCCAATATATCTTTTCTCTATTTATACACCAGCTCCTCTATCCCTCCTTTTTCATTAGAGGCTATATCCTAAATTACATCACTTTATCATTTGTCCTTTAAACTCTAGCTACTAAGGCTACCTTCACATTTGCATTTGTGTCTGCATGCTGATGGCATGCAGACACAAACGCAGTGTAAAGCAGGGCCATTTTGATGTGTCCGCAGCGGACAATGTCCGCCTGCGGACACATCACTGTGCAGCCCGGCAGCCAATCAGCAGTGTCCGGGGGCGGAGATCAGCACCAGAGATCTCCTCCTCCCGGCCGCCGGTAAGCTCCGGGACGTGTCGGCGGGGAGAAACAGCTGATTTGACAGCTGTTTGAATCTTCCCGCCCTGACACCGAGAGGAGATGTCGGCGCGGGAAGATTCAAACAGCTGTCAAATCAGCTGTTTCTCCCCGCCGACATCGCTAACAGATTACCGGCGGCGGGGAGGAGGAGATCAGCAGAGGCTGAGCTGATCTCCCGATGGCCGTCGGTGAGCTCCTGTGACATCACCGGCAGCCACAGGGAGAGATTTCAATGGGTCCGCAGCGTTCTCCTGCGCTGTCAAGCGCAGAACACTGCGGACCCATTGAAGACAATGCATGTTTTGTGCGCTTGGGGACGCTTGCTGATTTTCCAAGGTCCCTGAGTGCACAAAAAATGCAACATGCTGCGTCCGGGGTGCGGACGCTGGACACCGGAAGGAGCAGATATCGTCCGCATCCGCACCCGAACGCAGCAAACGCAAGCACTATGCGTTCCTATGTTAAACATAGGAACGCAGTGCACATGCGTTTGACTGCGTATAGTGACGTTGTGATACATGCCTGTAGTGGGCCGAAACGTTAACCTGCTAAGTCACCTTCAGCACCTCATTCAAAATAAATTCACTTTAAGCAACTGAGACACTGTGCGAGTGCATTAATTTAACTTTAATCTGCATTGTGGGTCAACAGATCCTTTTATTTTGCACCGCCAAAAAGATCACATAAGTGAGTGCTGGTCATTATACATTTTGTGCTGTATATACATCACACATGAAAAACAGAGACTGCTGTATATGCATCACATAGGTGATACAGACTGCTGTATATATCACATAGGAAACACAAAGACTGCTGTATGTACATCACGTAGGAGACACAAACAGCTGCATACACATAGCATTGGAGATGCTGAAACTGCTGTATATATATATATATCACATAGGAGACACTGATGCTGCTGTATATGCATCACATAGGAGACACTGAGTCTGCTTTGTATATATATCACAAATATATATCACATAGGAGACACAGAAACTTGTATATATATATATCACATAGGAGACACCGAGACTACTTTATTTACATCACGTAGAAGACACCGAGATTGCTGTATTTACATCACATAGGAGACACCAAGACTACTGGATATACATTACATAGCAGACACTAAGACTGCTGTATATAAATCACATAGGATGCACTGAGGCTGCTGTCTATAAATCACATAGAAGCTAAGGTTGCGGCATTTACATTATATATGACAGTGGTCCCCAACCTTTTTTGCGCTGGGGACTGGCTTCATGCAAGACCATTTTTTCCGTGGCCCGCCAGGGCGGGGTGGCACAGGGGTGGGGCAGCACAGGGGCGGGGCTTGGGTCATATGGGGCAGGGCTATGTAGAAGGATTGGAGTTTAGTACCCTGTTTCCCCGTAAGATGGGCTACGCCTTATTTTCAGGAGATGTCTTATTTTTCCATCCCATTGCAGCCCCTAATATGGTATCGCCATCATCCCCTTGCATCCCCCATCATCCCCTTGCAGCGCACAATATCCCCATTATCCCCTTGCTTCGCACAATATCCCCATCATCCCCTTGCAGCCCACAATATCCCCATCATCCCCTTGCAGCCCATAATATCCACACCATCCCCTTGCAGCACATAATACCCCCATCATCCCCTTGCAGCCCATAACATCCCCTTCATCCCCTTGTTGCCCATAATATCGCCATCATCCCCTTACAGCCCCCAATACGGTATCCCCCATCATCATCTCCATGCAGCCCACATCATCCTCTTGCATACCCATCATCTTCTTGCAGCCCCCATCATCCTCTTGCAGTTTCCATCATCCCCTTGCAGACCCCATCATCTCCATGCAGCCCCCAATACTGTATCCCCCATCATCATCCCCATGCAGCCCCCATCATCCTATTGCAGCCCCCATCATCTCTATGCAGCCCCAATAACATATGACCCATCATCATCCATATGCAGCCCCCATCAACACACACACTTTGCTCTCCAGTCTACTGCTGCAGTGGGCACCACTCTGCTCTCTGCCTCAGCTGCGTAGTTGTATGGGCAGAGCCATCGGCCAATCACAGTGCTGCACTGTGATTGGCCGATGGCTCCTCTCGTATATCTACGCACGCAGCTGAGGCAGACAGCTCAGAATGGCGCCGCAATGGTGCAGGTGCAGCGGTGGTCACCGGGACAAGTGCGGCGGGTGGGGACGTCACTGAGGAAGCGGGTAGTATCCACTGCTGCAGAGCAGCCTGGTGGTTGGGTAACCCTGACATATGAGACACTGTGGTTGCATAAGGAAATCCTGGAACATCATATAGGAGACGCTGAGGTTCATGTATAAACATCACATAGGAGACACTGAAGCTGACGTATAATCATCTTATGCCTCACTACTCCATCTTGGTAACTAGAAAAGAAATCTCCCAGTACTCACAGTAGTTCAGTCACATGTTTTCTTCTTTATATTTCTCTGCACTGAACATTTCAGCCTCACTTAGGTTGCCGCAGCAGTAATGACTTACCAATCAGCATGTCTTTAAATAAAGCAAAACACCAGGAAATTACATCATTTCTGGATTAACATAAATCAGTTTTCAAACAAATCATTCAAGAAAAAAAACACTATCAAAATAATATTCATTACAATACATAGTTTTTCCGAAAAAAAAAAAGAAAAAACAGAAGAGTTCTTTATAAAAAAAAAAAAAAATCAACATGAGTGTAATATCAAAATCATTATATCCAAAATTCTACAATTATCATGGTGGAGGTAGCTGGGCTACCCGCTGGCCCTTGGTCAGTGCTTGCACAAATACTAATCCGAATCTATATATTACTTATATACCTAATGCCTATATGTACATTAGTATTTATTCCAGAAATGAATATGATCGACGCTATTCACATAAGAGTGGAAGCACACTGTCATGCATCAAAAACGGAGTCATGAGAGTGCTTTGCGTTTTCTCTGTGAGTGTGGTGCGAGTGTAGTGCGTGTGGGAGTCTGTGCATGCCTGTATGCATGAGAGTGTGGTGCGTCAGTGTGCTGCTGTCCGCGGTGCTGAAGTTTGCTCGCCGGGATTTCTCAGCATGCTGAGAAATTCTGCCCAGCAAACTTCAGCACCGCCAACAACATTTACCGGCGAATTCAAACACTGCTGCCGTCACAGCATCGGTGTTTGAATTTGCCGGGTTGCCAGCACAGCACCAATAAGCTTTCATGCTGTTACAGCGGTGAAAGCTGATTGGTTAAAACACCGCTGCTGTGCTGGAAATCCAGCCGATAAAATTTCAGAACCATGTAAAGCATTTACCGGAAAATTCTAACACTTCTGGTGTTTGAAGGTACCATCACACGGGGCAATGTCGCAAGTGCGTTGTGCCGTGTACCAGCACGATGCAACTGAGATAAATCGCTGGATCGCAGTTGACAGGTTTACCAACATGTTGGAAAACCTAGCGATGTTGATCCAGCGATCTGCCAACATTGCCCCGTGTCACACGGCGATAACAATGTTGCAAGCAATTTCATCTTTTTACAACATTGATGCGTATCGCTCGCTGGGTTGTGCACAACCCAGCGAGCGATAGCTGCTGCAACATCGTGGCTGTGTCGCTTACAACATCTCTCCGTGTGACACCTCAGTAAGCGATGTCGGAAGCGAGTGAGCACCCGCGGAATTGCTGCCGACATCGCTTCAACATTTGCAACGTGTGACGGTACCTTCAAAATCCGTGCTTTTCATGGTGCTGAAGTTTTAACTTCAGACCATGAAAAGCATTTACCGGCCGATTTAACCAATCAGCTTTCATCGCTGCTGTCACAAAGGTGAAAGCTGATTGGTGGCTGTGCTGGAAACCCAGCAAATTCAAACACCGTTGCTTTGACAGTAGCGGTGTTTGAAGACATTGTAAGTAAGCACACGCGTGCGACTATCGCACAGTGTGCTGTATGGGTGCGAGATTTTCTCACACCCATATACTTACAATGGTCACTCGCGCGAGGAAATTGCATTCAATCACAGCATGCTGCGATTGAACTCACATTTTCCTCTCAATGCGAGTTAAGTGCGTTAAAAGCGCACTAGTATGATCAGTATCATTTACTGATACTGGTCCGAGTGCAATGCAAGTTTTTCTCGCATTGCACTCGCACGAGTCACACACCCGTGTGCCTCCACACTAGGCAAGCGACCGGAGGTGCAGTGCACAACTCAGCTGTAGCCTCCACCTCGATTACCAGCTGCAGCCTGAAGTATAGAAAAGCCAGTATTAAGAATTAATAAAAAATATCACATTGTCATATACATCTTATAAAAAATTAATTTCATAGATATACATTTTAGTAAAATTAATTGTCACAGCAATAATTACTGCATTAGTGTGGCGCCCCAGCGATCTGGTCTCCACTAAGGGGTACTGCACCTGCAACCAGGGGAAGTACTCCCATCTGCGGTAACCAAGTTTGGTAAGTCCAGTGTCACCTACCAACACACCCAACACACCCGGCCCCAGGGATAGTGAGTGAACCCAGGTAGGGGGACGGCTCAGGCAGTCCGAGAGACGGCGGGGGGAGAAAGGTAGTCAGTGGCAAAGTGAGCAGGAAGTGGTCAGTGAAAGGTAAGGGACAAAGGAAAAACGCCACAGGAAGTAGAGGTTAGTCTGAGGAGAAGACAGAGAGAAAGGACCCAGAGAACAGGAGCAACGATGTGGCTCATCCCAGGTCCCGAGTTCAGAGACCACGAGGACACAGAGGCAGCCCTAGGGGCATGGGCAGTGAGTGATCCACCCGTGTGCCTGAATCTGAACTAAAGCAGAGGAGCAGGGCGAGAAAGGTGGTGAGGAGACTCCAAGCTCCAACCACAGAACCTGGGTGGTCATGAGATTTTGAGGAGCTATGGCCAACTCCCGGCACATCCACTGAAAAGGCAATCGTACTAGGGCCAGGGGGACACTGCAAGTCGCCCTACGAAGGCCCGTGGCTGCTGGATTGGGGCTCTGTGCACGGAGGCACGTACAGGAAAGAGGAAAACAGGCAGCGCTGAGGAAGAGAGGCCCATGAGGGAAGGCAAACGAAAGGGGTGTACTGGACAAGCCATCCTGGTTGTTAAGGTCTACCCAGACCACCACTGTACATGAGCTGTAACATGTGTTGGGGTGTGAAGAGAGCTCAGTAAACTGGGTTGGAACTCAGCATTGTGTCAGACTGTTTATTTCTTGCCTGAGTAGCGGTAGATTAAAACTCTGCGCAGGCAGCAGGAGCCTGCCTGAGATATACCCCGATATCTCCCTGCAGCCAGCTCAGCCCCGCTGGCCCTCCAAGGACCCTAACAACCTCTTCTTTCCGGATGACCTGGGGACCCTGCTCCACCCGTGGGGAGCAACTGTGGCGCCCCACTAGTCAGTGCGCCACAGTAGGGGTACTGCACCCGAGACAGAGTGTGCGGTATCCCAGTCATTGGAGGGAATAATGTCAAACTGAGGCTCTCATCCCAGCATCCCTACATCTAGACTAGGGGACCAGTCGGTTTAAACCCGTTACCAGGGTAGCCGGTTCCGGTGGGAGGAGGGTTAGGGTAGAAGGAGCGGGAAACACACAGACAAATCTAGTCTAGTCTGAGGAGAGAAGCAAAGAGCAAGTCCAGAAGGGACACTGCAGAGAGGGCTCCCGAAAAGGAGAGGCGACCCAGATGGAAGGGGGTGACCCAGTGCCAGACTGTCCGAGTAAACGGTCTGGGGGACTCCCGGTCCACAACGGGGTAGCGGCTCCGAGTCGCAGTGCAGGTGAGTCCAGCCCTGAGTCGCCAACACCGGTGGGTCGCAGGCCTTGTCCACAACGCACAGCCCCACCAGGTACTCCAAACTGGGTTGAGCCCCATAGAGAAGAGAAGGGTAACCTCATCACACCCAACGGGCCTGGTAGGAAGTGGGTTCGTGTAGGGCAGCGCACGGATAGTAAGGAGAGCGCAAGGAAGACACAGAGGGACAGTGAACGTAGCAAAAGGAACACTTGGAGAGCCTCAAGGAGACATTGCACCCTCCGGTGACTACCCGGCCAGCTACCTGCAAAGACTGTGAACTTGAAAACTGCCGTAACAAGTTACCAGTAAAACTACCTGTGCAGAGCAAGCAAGCCTCCAGTGTTTCATTCTAACTAAGATAATCTACAGAGCCGCTGCCATGACAACCAGCACAGCAGCTACACTGCCTCGGGGACCCCGCTGCGCCTGCAGGGAGCGTTGTCAACTGGCTGCAATACCATCGTCCCCGGCGGTCTGATAGCGGCACTGGTGAGATCACCAGAAACTGCAGGTAGCATCACAAGACTTAATCCTTTTATTTTATCCCCATTTTTAACCGACCACCAGGGCCACGGGCCTGGGCAGGCCACCCGTGGCATTCCCCTTACAGAAACCGCCCGGGTACCGGGTCCCCACGGCCTTGGGGCAGGTTACAACACCATCCTATCTGCCATTCCATCATCCCCAGAGGTCCCATACAGCAGCCGAGGCCACCAGTAGCCTCAAACCTAGGGTGGTGTCACAACAACTACTCCCAAATCCCCTTTACTCCAAAACTCTTTTCCCCCCCTCTTTACTGACCGTCCATCCCGGGGTGGCCACGGACCGGGTCACGCCACCGTGACAGCTTCCCTCCCAAGATGCTTGAGGACGTCGAGAGAGACAGAGGCCCGGCTCTGAGTACCCCATGGCCATCCCACTGGGATGAGTCACTAGCAAATACCATTTTTGGAAGACAGACAGCTATATATAGGACACAACGGACCTTTTAAATAAACTATCTACAAAAGGCCCCCTCCCCAAGGGGAGCACAGCTTCTATATACAGTCACACAGCTTCTATATACAGTCAGCACAGCCTCCATGGTAAATATAATCCCCCATCCTGCTGCTCACAGTAAAAAACAAACACACTGATACTCACCTTCCATCCGCTCCCCCGGGGCTGTGTTCTCCTCAGATGCTTCCCCACCACATCCTTATAGCAGCAGACTCCCAGGGCAGTAGAGCTCCCTCCTTCCTCCTTCATGCAGCAGTGTGATGTGGTCATAGGGTGATGACTCATCACTCTGCTACAGTAGGCAAAGGAGGAAGCTCCACTGCTCCCTGGAGCCAGCACATGGCTAATCTGCATCACATGCAAATTAGCCATGTGCACTGGGAGCTCAGGGAGCACTCAGCTCCTTGCTGAGTATGCCTGATGTGCCCCTTGTTAACAGGGCTGTCTGTCCCTAATGGGCCCCTGGCTGTCAGGGCTGCCTGTCCCTGATGGCCAGTGGGTCCCCCCAGGTGTTCAGGGCCCCAGCACTTGCCCGGGTATGCTGGGTGCTAATGCCGGCCCTGGTCTTAGCTAATGGTCACTATATCACTTCAGAAGGAGTAGGAGATGGCTACCTCCACTGTCCAGTTCCCTCAGCACAAAGCAGAAAGATTCCAGTAAAGGATGTTCTGTATGTTCGAGTCTTGAAAGCAATCTTCTGTCAATAAAGAAGCTCACACAAAAGAGGAATGTGGTTACTTTTAAAGACAACAGCTGCATCATCTCAAAGAAGGGTCACACTCTTGCAGAAGGAAAAGTCCAAAATGAACTTTATCAGCTGAAATGCAAAGAAAGAGTGTACAGTGCTAGACAAGATCTGCATAAGAACTGTATCCATGTATGGCACAGATGTCTTGGGCACAGAGACTCAGAAGCAGTAAGGAAGCTAGTGCAACTTGCAAATAGTGTTGAAATCAAGCAATGTAGTCAAATGATGAAGTGCACTATCTGTCTTAAAGGAAAATGTCCTGAAAATTCTTTCCTAAAGTAAGCAGCACTGGATCTGCAAAGCCACTGAATTTGATACACACAGATGTTTGCGGTCCAATGAGTGTTCAAACTCTAAGCAAGAAGAGATATCTTCTCACATTTATTGATGACTACTCCAGATACATAGTTGCCTATCTGCTTCACAGTAAAGATGAAGTTCCACAGAAACTTGACGAATATGTTGCCATAGTGTTTAACAAATTTGGAAGAATGCCAAGAGCCCTATGTGCAGATAATGGAACTGAATATACAAGTGGTAAGGTGCAAACCATTTTAAAAAAGAATGGAATCGTGTTCCAGAGTACCATTCCATACAACTCTGAACAGAATGGCATTGCAGAGAGAAAGAATCGCACTCCCTTCCCTCCCCCCCACGCACACGTTGGTCAGAAGAATGGGCCTCATGTAACATTTTAAATCCTCTAGAGACTCACAAATTAACCCCTCTCCCCCATAATTATGCATTAATGTCCCTCATCATGTTATATATGGTCCTCCTCCTGGAATATGGCCCTTATCCTGGTATATATGTCCCCCATCCTGGTTTATATGGTCCTTCCCTCCCTACACCATAGTTGTCCAAGTATTATAATGCATACCCATATTTCTCCATATATTACAATGTACCCCCATAGTCCTCTATGTATTATAATGCATCCCATAGTCCTCCATTCATAAGGTAGCCCCCATAGTCAGTCAATTATTATAATAAACCCCCATTATCCTCCATATAATATAATGCAGCCTCACATCCCTCCATATAGCATAATACAGCCTCATAGCCCTCCATATAACATAATACAGCCTAATATTTTTCCATATGGTATAATACAGCCTCATAGCCTCTCCATATAGTATAATACAGCCTCATAGCCACTCCATATAGTATATAATACAGCCTCATAGCCTCTCCATAAAGTATAATACAGCCTCATAGCCCTCCATATAGCATAATACAGCCTCATAGCCTTTCCATATAGTATAATACAGCCTCATAGTCTCTCCATATAGTATAATACAGCCTCATAGCCTCTCCATATAGTATAATACAGCCTCATAACTTCCCATATAGCATAATACAGCTTCATAGCCCTCCATATAGTATAATACAGCCTCATAGCCTCTCCATATAGTATAATAGAGCCTCATAGCCTCTCCATATAGTATAATACAGCCCCATAGCCTCTCCATATAGCATAATACAGCCTCATAGCCTCTCCATATAGTATAATACAGCCTCATAACCTCTCCATATAGCATAATACAGTCTCATAGCCTCTCCATATACTATAATACAGCCTCATAGCCTATCCTTGTAGCATAATACAGCCTCATAGCCTCTCCATATTGTATAATACAGCCTTGTAGCCTCTCCATATGGTATAATACAGCCGCATAGCCTCTCCTTATAGCATAATGCAGCCTCATATTCTCTCCATATAGTATAATACAGCCTCATAACCTCTCCATATAGCATAATACAGCCTCATAGCCTCTCCATATGGTATAATACAGCCTCATAGCCTCTCCTTATAGCATAATGCAGCCTCATAGACTCTCCATATAGCATATATACAGCCTCATAACTTCCCATATAGCATAATACAGCTTCATAGCCCTTCATATAGTATAATACAGCCTCACAGCCTCTCCATATAGTATAATACAGCCTCATAACCCCTCCATACAGTGTAATACAGCTTCATATTCTTTCAATATAGTGTACTACAGCCTCATATCCTCTCCATATAGTATGATGCAGCCTCATAGCCTCTCCATATAGTATAATACAGCCTCATAGCCTCTCTATATAGTATAATGCAGCCTCATAGTCTCTCAATATAGTATAATGCAGCCTCATAGCCTCTCCGTATAGTATAATACAGCCCCATAGCCTCTCCATATAGCATAATACAGCCTCATAGCCTCTCCATATAGTATAATACAGCCCAATAGCTTCTCCATATAGCATAATACAGCCTTATAGCCTCCCCATATAGTATAATACAGCCTCATAACCTCTCCATATAGCATAATACAGTCTCATAGCCTCTCCATATACTATAATACAGCCTCATAGCCTCTCCTTATACCATAATGCAGCCTCATAGCCTCTCCATATAGTATAATAGAGCCCCATATCCTCTCCATATAGCATAATACAGCCTCATAGCCTCTCCATATAGTATAATACAGCCTCATAACCTCTCCATATAGCATAATACAGCCTCATAGCCTCTCCATATACTATAATACAGCCTCATAGCCTCTCCTTATAGCATAATGCAGCCTCATATTCTCTCCATATAGTATAATACAGCCTCATAACCTCTCCATATAGCATAATACAGCCTCATAGCCTCTCCATATACTATAATACAGCCTCATAGCCTCTCCTTATAGCATAATGCAGCTTCATAGCTTCTACATATAGCATAATACAGCCTCATAGCCTCTCCATATGGTATAATACAGCCTCATAGCCTCTCCATATGGTATAATACAGCCTCATAACCTCTCCTTATAGCATAATGCAGCCTCATAGACTCTCCATATAGCATAATACAGCCTCATAGCCTCTCCATATGGTATAATGCAGCCTCATAGCCTCTCCATAAAGTATAATACAGCCTCATAGCCTCTCCTTATACCATAATGCAGCCTCATATTCTCTCCATATAGTATAATACAGCCTCATAGCCTCTACATATAGTATATTACAGCCTCATAGCCTCTCCAGATAGTATAATACAGTCTCATAGTCTTTCCGTATAGTGCAGTATTATATATGCAGCCTTATATATGAAACACCCAGGCCCCCTCTCACCTGCTGTGTCCCAGGTCCCCCTCTCACCTGCTGTGTCCCTGGCCCCCCTCTCACCTGCTGTGTCCCAGGCCCCCCTCTCACCTGCTGTGTCCCAGGCTCCTCCTCTCACCTACTGTGTCCCAGGCCTACCTCTCACCTGCTGTGTCCCTGGCCCCCCCTCTCACCTGCTGTGTCCCCGGCCCCCCTCTCACCTGCTTTCTCCCATGCCCATGGAGGAGGAGGAGGTGCCGCCTGCTGTATGCGCTCCCTAGTGGAGCGCAGAGCAGGAAGTCAGCAGATCAGAGGAGAGAAGGGGCGTGAGCAGCAGTAGGAAGCAGGAGGCTTCCCTCCCTTCACCTCCTCTCCTCTGACACACGGAGTGTCGGAGCCGCGCTGTCACATGGATGTGTGTCCTCGGGGACGCACATCCATGTGAAGCAGGAGCTGCGATCGCTGTCGCGGGGGGCGGCTGAAGGTGCTGGCTCCCCTACAGGTCTGGGCCCGGTCTCAGCCGTGACTGCTGCGACCATAATCGTTACGCTACTGTCTGCTATCCAGCAATGAGAGTTACAGACAAGTAGTGGGGGCGCTTCTGTACATAGCAACCACAACTCGTCCAGATATTATAGCCGCGGTCAGAATTCTCTACCGACATGTAAGCAAGCCACGCCAAAGAGACTTAAATTTAATTAAGAGAATTCTATAATATCTTAAAGAAACTCAGAGGCTAAATCTTAAGATATCTGCATTAGGAGATGCCACTTTCAGAGGTTATGTGGATGCAGATTGGGCTGGAGTTTCAAGTGATCAAAAATCAACAAGTCGTTTACTTGTTCAAGTTAGGAAAAAATTCAATTTCTTGGTCCATCAGAAAACAAGTGTCAGTCGCATTGTCTTCTACAGAAGCAAAATATATGTCTGCTGCTCATGCAAGTCAAGAATGTATTAAACTTGCCAGCAGTGAAAAGATAAGTGCAAGGACTTAGCACATTGATGTAAAACATCACCACTTACATGACTTAGTGGAACGTGGTGTACTCAAGTTTGTTTATTGTGAGTCTGACAAGATGATATCTAATGGTATGACAAGGCAATTATCAAGAGCCAAGTTTGTGGACTTCAGAACCGCAGTGGGACTAAAAGGATAGGTAGTTATTGAGTGGGGATGTTGGAATATGTTTAAAGAGGACCTGTCAAAGTGAAAGCACCACTGAATGCAGCGTATATGCTGCATTCACGGAAGGGGTCTGCTATGTCTCTCCCCCGCATCCCCCTCCCCCCCCGTGACCTGTAGAAAACATTTTTGCAAGTTTTAAGATAAGACGTCTGGAGGGACTTACTAATTTCTCATTCCTCGCTGTTCACAGGGTCCTCCTAACCCCTGCCTCTCTGTGCCATTTCCTGCCTCTCTGTGAGGGTCGGGTCCCAGTTGCTGGAGCGGCGCATGCACGGGAACGTCAGCGCCAGAACCCGCCCTGCTAAAGATAATGCTGTATGCATATAGCATAATCTTTTGAAGAGCGGGCTCTGGCGCTGATGCATGCGCTGTTCCTGCAGCCGAGACCTGACCCACACAGAGAAGCAGGAAGCGGCACAGAGAGGCAGGGGTCGGGAGGACCCTGTGAACAGCGAGGAATGAGAAGTTAGTAAGTCCCTCCAGACGTCTTATCTTAAAACTTTCAAAAGTGTTTTTTTACAGGTTATGGTGGGCGAGGGGTAGAGACATGGGAAACCCCTTCCCTGAATGCAGCATACACGCTGCATTCAGTGGTGCTTTCACTTTGGAAAGCACCAGGGGGTGACAGGTTCTCTTTAATGCAACAACTCTATTCCTGTATATGTGAGTGTTCTATTGCTAGATTTGTATGTTGTAGATAAAGTTAGATAAAAAAAAATAAAAAAAACTCTCAGAGGCTCACACAGGAAAGCAAGTGACTGTATCGTTTCCTGTGTCTGTGCATGAGACAGAAGCTGCTGCAGAGATGCCACACAAAGACTGAGACACATAACATATTATTTATTCCTTTTTCATTAAGCCAATCATATCTGTACCTGTTTGTTGCTAATTAAAGAAGCTCTGTTCTGTTGTCACACACTTGGACAGTATTTTGAATGATCTGCTGCGAACATAGAGCTATAGTGTGACATCCACCGCTGACTGAAAGACATGACTAGAATTGCTCAGGTTCTCTCAGTTCATGTTCCAACTAAACAGAACGTGGCTGGAAGTTTGTCAATCGCATACTTGTGTCCATCTGATCTCACAATGCACTG
This sequence comes from Allobates femoralis, assembly GCA_033576535.1. Classification (NCBI taxonomy): domain Eukaryota; kingdom Metazoa; phylum Chordata; class Amphibia; order Anura; family Aromobatidae; genus Allobates; species Allobates femoralis. The sequence goes on along the minus strand of JARQOC010000008.1, from coordinate 47,273,173 downwards.
CTTGCTATCAATATTCAGAAGTCTGTAGTCACATAGCAGAAGACCTAATGACTCGCCCAACCCCGGGGCTGTGGGGTACTCGGAACCAGATGAATAGTTCTGCTAGGGAGTCACAGGGGTCGAGACCCAGCTTCCATGACCCCGGGAGAGTTGGTACACTGTCTGGCTGGGGATCAGGTTCTCGGATGTATTGGATGCGAATAAAGTGGAATGTTCATGACGCCACCTACGGTTCTCAGTCAGCATAGACCGACGCTGCGGGTCAGACCTCCAGGGTTGTTGGTATGGCAGTCTGATGTTGTCACTCCCCGTAGCAGTACCCCGGAGCAGACGTGTTTAATAGCAAGAGTAGGTCAGGCTGTGATTGCACTGGGCCTCTGTGTCCTGTTTCCGGTGGCAGTCGGCGGCTCTGCAGGCGGGAGAATAAATCAGTCTCACAGAGCGTTGGAGTTCTGTACCCAGTTTACTGACTGAAGTTGCAACTGACCACCGGGCGCTTCTCTCTGCCAAGTCCAGTCTGGTCTGTCCACAAGGGATCGGGATAGCTCGCCCAGGACCTCCTTTTGTGTGCCTCTCCATTCTCTGGTCACTCTCCCAGTGCTACGTTTTTGCCTCCCCTGTCAGCGCCTCAGCACACAGTGCCTCGATCTAGCATCCACGGGTCTTTTCAGACAAGTGGTACCTGTCTCCTGACACTAGTTCAGCCGCCTTTTCAGCGGGTGCATCGGGTTGCGGCCACCACTCCTGTAGACTGCATGGCCTCATGTTCAGTGGTTCGGGCATACAGCGTCTGCATGTTCAGGGCTGGATCCTTGGTTCTTCACCAACCCCTCCGGCCAACTATCTTAGTCCTGGATCTGGGCACCCAGGCTGTTCTCACTCCACCTGTGTCCCTGGGGTTCTCTTTGTTCTCGCCTGCAAACTTGGCTTCAGCTTGTTCCTCACTTACTGACTCCTGTTCACTGACTAACTAATTAACTAACTCCCCACTGTCTGTTCTTTCCTTGTCCCCCTTTGACTGGGCCCTCCCCCTGGGTTCGCCCATGGTCCCCTGGGTCCTAGGGTGTGTGGGTATGTTTGGTGGGGACCTGAGTTCACCATCACGTTTCCTTTAAGACTAGGACACTACACACGTTCATTGAGTGCAGTACCCCTTTGTGACGACCAGTCGGGTGGGGCGCCATGCTAACCTCCACTTCATATCCCTGCACATAGGTTTTCTTTGGTGTATGGTCTTGTGAGATTTTAGTACTCTAATTTTATTAGGCCCCTTTCACATCTCTGCGTTTGCTGCGTTTTGCTGCGTTTTGCTTCATTTGCGTTTTTTCCGCATTTTTACCGCAAAAAACGCATGAAAAACGCATGCAAAAACGCATGTCAAAACGCATGTGCGTTTGGTAAAACGCAAAACGCATGCGTTTTTGCAAACGCAGCCCAAATCGTTGTTTGCCACGTTTTGAGCTGCGTTTACAAAAACGCATGCGTTTTGCGTTTTACCAAACGCACATGCGTTTTGACATGCGTTTTTGCATGCGTTTTTCATGCGTTCCCATTAAAATCAATGGGGACAAAAACGCATGCGTTTTCATGCGTTTTTTTGCGGTAAAAACGCGGGAAAAACGCAAATGAAGCAAAACGCAGCAAAACGCAGCAAACGCAGAGATGTGAAAGGGGCCTTAAACATTTGTTCCACCTATTTCCAAAAGCCTTTTATAATATCACATTTCCTCCAAATATGAAATATAGAATCTGTACATGGCTTACTTCTTCGGCAAAGATTATTATCGGAAAAACTATGATGTCTTCTAGTCATTTTTGGGGTTCTTTACCATCTTCATAATTGTTTGAGAGAGTTTTCCTGAGTCCTTGTGCATTGGCAAAAAGAATGTGAGCAAAAGAGAACAAAGTTATTTTCTTGTCCTTCTAGTGAGATATCAAGGTCTTTTTCCCAGGAGATAAGGAAGGGGGGTTTAAAGACCTGCGTCATAGAGGTCTGTTTATAATAGAACTTATTTGGGTTTAGGTCTAGGCTTTACGACATAGTTCTCTTGTCAGGCATCTCTTATAATTAGTACAGAAGCAAAGTAAATTACGATGTTTAGTGAAGTGGTTTATATGTTTATGATTAAAGGTCTTATAGGGAAATTAGGAGATCCATGTTCTGCTATATTCACATGTTCAGGTTTTGGTCAGTTTTTCACCTTAGTCTTTGTGGCCAAAACCAAGAGTGTGTGATAAATACAGAAATAGTGACGTGTTTCTGTTATACTTTTCCTTAGATTGTTCTACTCCTGAGTTTAGATTTTAAACCCTGATAAAAAAATACTGAAAAAATAGTCAACGTGTGAAAGTGACATAAAAGAAAGACGTCACCACATCTATATTTTCATCCACTCCTGGTTTTGGCTACAAAAAATTATATGAAAAACTGACCAAAAACTGAACATGTGAATGTAGCTTTACATGGGTAGGAACTTTACTGTTGATAGATATAGACAAACATTTCTTTCCACAAGCCCTATAGGAGGTTAAAATGAAGATGGTATGGGATAGTACATGCTGGAGTAAGAAGAATAGTGTTGGAGTATGGTTGGCTTGGGAGTTGATAGAGTACTGTGAGGCAGTGATCAGGTTGATGTATAATGGCTGTTATGGGTCTCCCAGACTGTGCTCCATATCCCTATAAGACCCCTCCACTCCGGGACTTGGAGAATCCCCATGTCCAGGCATGGGTTTAAATGTGAGCTACAACACAGGGTGTGGTCTCACTTGAAGGCAAAGAGGCTAATGAGTGGGAGCTGTGAGACAGGGGCTGAGTGCAGGAATACACAGCCCAGCCGTGTGGGTTGTTCAACTTATACCCATATATCCAGGACTGTACCAGCTGCGATCCGGAACCCTACAGGTCTGTCATCGACTGGTCTGGCAATAAACTGTGTGTGGTGTGAATAAGAGCCTGATTCACTGCCT
>JARQOC010000008.1:47256506-47270103 GCA_033576535.1 Allobates femoralis | reverse complement strand
GTAACAACCATCAAAAACGTGCACATGCACGTTCGGTTACTATCGATCGCCGGTGATAGTTGCGACGTGTAAAGGTACCTTTAGAGGGGAAAGGGTTGGTCCAAAGCTAATATTGATTTAAATCGTAAATCTCTGTCTTTTTAATGTAATAATCTAATCTCTTTTCTAATATACTTTAATTAAAAAGTCCCAACCGTTTCCTCTCTAGTTTGATGACACTTGTTTTGAGAATCCTCAGTGCATTTTGGGATGGTGAAATGGAACTTGATCACTCCGCTCACTGCCCAGTGATGTCCTCTTTAGGGGCTGGGCTAGTCCCTGCTCTATTGATCATGCATCAGTTTTCAATTCCGACATATGATCAGGACGATCTCCCTTGTCACTGTGTGATATTTCATTCAATGCATAGTGACAGTGCGCTTCCTTGCCAGCTCTGATAAGAAGTGAGGAGCCAGCAAGGGAGTGCACTGTCAGTGCGCATTGTTAGATAGAACATGGTGAGCAGAGACCAGCCCCACTAACCAATAGTCACACCTGGTTTTAACCCCTTCACCACCCAGTGATTTTCCGTTTTAGTTTTTGCCTCTCTTTCTTCCAAGAGCCATAACTTTTTTATTTTTCCTTCAATATAGACATGAGGGCTTTTTATTGCGGGACAAGTTGCAATTTTGAATTACTTCATTCATTTTATCATTTAATGTACTGGAAAATATGAAAAAAAATCTAAAGGCCACGTTACACACACAGATATATTGGTCACAGATCTCTGGTTGCAGTGAAATCATGGACACATTGCTCCATTTTGTGGCTGTGTACAATGGAACAATGTGTCCATGATTTCACTGCAACCAGAGATCTGTGACCAATATCTGAACAGATATTTGTGTGTGTAACGTGGCCTTAAGTGTAGTGAAATTGCAAAAAAAAGTGCAATTTCACTATTATTTTTATTCAGCATGTTCACTATATGGTAAAACTGACATGACGGTATGATGCCTCAGGTCAGTAAAAGTTCGTAGATGCCAAACATGTATACTTTGAGTGTTATCTAAGTGGTGAAAAAAAAGTTCAAATGTTTGTAAAGAAAAAAAGAATTTCGCTTTTGTCCCCATTTTCTGAGACCTGTAGCGTTCTAATTTTTTAGAATCTGCACCTGCATTTTGAGCCGATGTTTTTAATTCTACCATGTTTTGGTAGATGCGATGTATTGAACGCCTGCTATGGCATTTTATTGCAATTTGCGGCGCCAAAAAAAGTAATTCTGTCATTTTTACTTTTTTATGCAGTTTCCCGATCATATTGATTTATTTTATATTTTGATAGATCGGGCATTTCTGAATGAGGCAATACCAAATATGTGTATTTTTCTTTAATAGTTTTATTTTCAATGGGGCAAAAGGGGATGATTTAAACTTTTGTTTTGTCTTTATATTTTTTCATATCTTTAAAACCTTTTTTTTCATTTATTTCCTAGTCCTCTAAAGGTACTGTCACAAGCCGCCATATCGCCGGCGAGATCACTGGCAATTCCCGAATTCGGTGATGTGGAAACCACATCGCCTGTGCGTAGTGGCATGTGAATGGGCGATTCTATGGTGAGAAATCACCGGTGGAGCGTCGCCTGATTGCCCTGCACTGCAGTGAAATCAGGCGATATCCACCAGGCGATTTCAGCGGTTCGTGGCATGAGACAGGGCGATAGCGACGTACACAGCGATTCTGAAATAAATCCTGTAGGTGGGCTTGGATATTGTTTTTTCCACACCGCATCTGCGGCGATTGGTGGGGGATACTGCGTTCCGATTGGCTGGCCATGTCCGAGGCACCTTAGTTGATGACCCGTGTGTTCACGCAAGGCTGACCAATGGGAAAGCAGTTCCGTCCACCAATCGCAGTGATAGGGGCGCGGTGAAACACACTCTAGCACGCCCCTATTGAAACAGTATGGCCACATCGCTGCTACGATTGTGGCTTGTGACGTGGTGATGTGTGAAGGGAAGATCGCTTTCGGTCTTCTGCAGGTGATTTCTGGAACGCAGGATCGCCGGAGATGGTATGCGAAATCGCTACGTGGGACAGCTCTACAGCGATCTCAAAAAATTTCCCAAAATGTGCACGCTCATGTCAAATCGCCAGCCATATGGAAGCCATATGGCGGCCTGTGACGGTACCTTTAGGATGCTTGAAGGTTGCTCTGACAAAGTTAGAGGTAGGTGGAAGGTCCTTAAAGATGATTTCAGGGAATTAGGCTGCAAGCTTAAGGCAAGGACCTCCAAGGTAGTATTCTCTGAAATACTGCCTGTACCACGTGCCACACCAGAGAGGCAACGGGAGATTAGGGAGATAAATAAGTGGCTCAGGAATTGGTGTAGGAAGGAGGGGTTTGGGTTCCTGGAGAACTGGGCCGACTTCTCTGTTGGCTACAGGTTCTATGCTAGGGACGGGCTGCACCTCAATGGGGAGGGTGCAGCTGTGCTGGGGGAGAAAATGGCTAGATGGTTGGAGGAGTGTTTAAACTAGGGATTGGGGGGGAGGGTATTCATTGTATAGGAGGGGAAGATAGTGTAAACAGTAACCTGGGCACAAGTAATAAAATTGGGGGTGGCATGGGGGGTGGGGTTAGAACAGTCAATCTAGTAGGAAGGAAGAGAGGTAAAGAGAGATGCATACAGTGCATGTTCACTAATGCCAGAAGCCTCACCAACAAAATGGAGGAATTAGAATTGATTTTGTTGGAAAATAATTATGACATGGTGGGGATTTCGGAGACTTGGCTGGACGAGAGCCATGACTGGGCTGTTAATTTACAGGGCTATTTACAGGGCTATTGTCTGTTCAGAAATGACCGTACAAATAGGCGAGGAGGAGGTGTATGTTTATATGTAAAATCATCCTTAAAACCCATCCTGCGTGATAATATAGGTGAATCTAATGGAAATGTAGAGTCCCTGTGGGTGGAGATTAGGGGAGGGGGAAAAAATAATAAATTACTGATAGGGGTTTGTTATAAGTCCCCAACAATAATGGAAGTGGAGGAGAATATCCTCATAAAGCAAATAGATGAAGCAGCGACTCAGGGAGAAGTCATTATTATGGGGGACTTCAACTACCCTGAAATACATTGGGGATCAGAAACCTGCAGTTCCAGCAAAGGTAATAAGTTTTTGAAAACTATGAGAGACAATTACCTTTCACAACTGGTTCAGGACCCAACAAGAAGGGGGGCACTGCTGGACCTAATATTAACCAACAGGCCGGACCGCATATCAAATATACGGGTGGGAGGTCACTTGGGTAATAGTGATCATAACTTAATAAGCTTTCAAGTATCCTTTACTAAGACGTGTAGTAAAGGGGCCACAAGGACACTAAACTTCAGGAAGGCAAATTTCCAACGGTTGAGAGATGATCTTAGTGCAATAAACTGGGACGATGTCCTGAGACATAAAAGTACACAACACAAATGGGAGATGTTTATTAGCATCCTGAATAGGACCTGTGCACAATATATACCCTATGGGAATAAGCATGCTAGAAATAGGAGGAAACCACTATGGCTAAATAAAGCGGTAAGAAGTGCAATATGTGACAAAAAGAAAGCATTTAGGGAATTAAAGCAAGTAGGTAGTGATGAGGCATTAAATAAATACAGAAAATTAAATAACATTTGTAAAAAGCAAATCAAGGCACCAAAGATTGAGACAGAGAGACTCATTGCCAGAGAAAGTAAAAAGAATCCCAAAATATTTTTTAACTACATAAATAGTAAGAAACTAAAAAATGATGGTGTTGGCCCCTTTAAAAATAGTCTGGGTGAAATGGTGGATGAGGATGAGGAAAAAGCCAATATGCTAAATGACTTTTTTTCAACAGTATTTACACAAGAAAATCCCATGACAGACAATATGATCAGTGATAACAAAAAGTCTCAATTAAATGTCACCTGCTTAACCCAAGAGGAAGTACGGCATCGTCTAAAAATCACTAAAATTGACAAATCCCCGGGCCCGGATGGGATACACCACAGAGTGCTGCAGGAATTAAGTACTGTCATAGATAGACCATTATTTTTAATATTTAAAGATTCCATAATAACAGGGTCTGTACCACAGGACTGGCGTATAGCAAATGTGGTGCCAATATTCAAAAAGGGGACAAAAACTGATCTTGGAAATTATAGGCCAGTAAGCTTAACCTCTACTGTGGGTAAAATCCTAGAGGGTTTTCTAAGAGATGCTATACTGGAGTATCTGAAGAAAAATAACCTCATGACCCATTATCAACATGGTTTTACGAGGGACCGTTCCTGTCAAACTAATCTAATAAGCTTCTATGAAGAAGTAAGTACTGGACTGGACCAAGGAAATGCAGTGGATGTGGTGTATATGGATTTTTCAAAAGCTTTTGATACGGTGCCACACAAAAGGTTGATACATAAAATGAGGGCAATGGGGATAGGGGAAAATATGTGTAAGTGGGTTAAGAACTGGCTTAGTGATAGGAAACAAAGGGTGGTTATTAATGGAACACACTCAGAATGGGTCACAGTTAACAGTGGGGTACCACAGGGGTCAGTGTTGGGCCCGCTTCTATTTAATATATTTATTAATGACCTTGTAGGGGGCATTCAGAGTGGAATCTCAATATTTGCAGATGACACTAAACTCTGCAGGGTAATCAATACAGAGGAGGACAATTTTATATTACAAGAAGATTTATGTAAACTAGGAGCTTGGGCTGCTAAATGGCAAATGCACTTTAATGGGGATAAATGTAAAGTCATGCACTTGGGCAGAGGAAACAAAAGGTATAATTATGTGCTTAATTGTAAAACACTGGGCAAAACTGTCACTGAAAAAGACCTGGGTGTATGGGTAGATGACAAACTCACATTTAGTGGCCAGTGTCAGGCAGCTGCTGCAAAGGCAAATAAAATAATGGGATGCATTAAAAGAGGCATAGATGCTCATGAGGAGAACATAATTTTACCTCTATACAAGTCACTAGTGCGACCACACTTAGAATACTGTGTACAATTCTGGTCTCCGGTGTATAAGAAAGACATAGCTGAACTAGATCGGGTCCAGAGAAGAGCGACAAAAGTCATTAGAGGACTAAGGGGTCTGCAATACCAAGACAGGTTATTAAACTTGGGGTTATTTAGCTTGGAAAAACGAAGGCTTAGGGGTGATCTTATAATAATGTATAAATATATGAGGGGACAGTACAGAGACCTTTCTAATGATCTCTTTACTCTTAGGCCTGAGACGGGGACAAGGGGGCATCCTCTACGTCTGGAGGAAAGAAGGTTTAATCATAATCACAGACGCGGATTCTTTACTGTAAGAGCAGTGAGACTATGGAACTCTCTGCCACATGATGTTGTAATGAGTGAGTCAATACTAACATTTAAGAAGGGCCTGGATGCCTTTCTTGAAAACTATAATATTACCAGTTATACATACTAGATTCTTTGATAGGGCGTTGATCCAGGGAATTAGTCTGATTGCCGTATCTGGAGTCAGGAAGGAATTTCTTCCCCCAATGTGGAGCTTAGTGTTGCCACATGGGGTTTTTTTTTTGCCTTCCTCTGGATCAACATGTTAGACTATGGGTTGAACTAGATGGACTTAAAGTCTTCCTTCAACCTTAAAAACTATGTTACTATGTTACTATGTCTGCTAGCTTGTGCACACATGATCATCTCCTCTAAAGCCAGTGATGACAGTGATAGGGTCATCATCTGACCCCTTGCTGTCATGACAACCCATCGGCACCCCATGATCCCATCACAGGGTTGCCCATTGAGGTGTCTTAGAATGCGCTGTGGGAGTTTAATTTAATGGGTTAATAGGTGCTGGTGGATCTCCAATCCACCCACACCTGTTAGCGTAGATCAGCCAATATGTTTGGGAAATGATGCGAGCTCAGAGGGTGAGTTCACATCAAAGTCAGGTACACGACCTAGGACATATAAGTACATCCTAAGTCATAAAGGGATTAAAACTGAACCTGCTGATATCTATGGGTTCAGCTGACTATTTAATGTATATAGTGGTGCCGGCCGACTGTTGCTTGAGGGAGATGTCAATTTCGCATGTCCAATTTTGCACTGTAAATTGCATTGTTCTTCCTGAGATAGGACGCAGGTCAACATTTTCTCAAAGAAAACACAGGTACGCTTGACTGAGCGAGCTCTCCTGCGAATGGCAGTGTTGGATGAGATGACTGTCCACCAAACAATGAACTGAAGCATCCTGCTGCCAACAGCCATCTAATGTGTATGGCCATCCAAAGAAGTGTTAGAAAAGTTTCTTAACTTATTTTATGAAAGGCAAACATATGCTGCCCTTTCCCATACAGTGAAACAAATGGCTTGGAGTCATGTATTGGCAAAGTTACAGTATACGTTGGGAAAAGCTCCTGATGTATAATGTAGGTTAGCTGCAATGTCTACGTTGTGTCCAGAGCACCTGGCCTACAGTGTACATCAAGAGCAATTTTTCGCCATATACTGTAATTACATCATAGTCAACATTCACCAAATGGAGGCTGAAATTGTGTTTTTTTTGGCCCCCATCAACAATGAAGTCACTGGACAAGATCTTCAAATCGAGGAACATTTCACTGGTGATGAAGACATGGCTCGTACGTAGTCTGGTCTTTTCTGTAGTAACATATAGAAGTGAAACCTGGATGATAAAGGAATAAGACACAAGAAGAATCAACGCCTTCGAAATGTGGTGCTGGAGAAGGATGTAATCAATACCATGGTTGGCAAGAAGAACAAGGAAATCAAATTTGGAACAAATTCAGCCTGGCAAGCAACTTGAAGAAAGAATCACCAAGCTACGACTTATCTACACATCATATGAAGAGAGAAATTACTGGAGAAAGACATCATGGTAAGAAGAATAGAAGGAACAATGCAAAGAGGAAGACCAGCAACCCGATGGCTTGATAATATCACGATAATGGCAGAGAAGACCCTTGTGGACCTATTTAGGCTTGGAGAAGACCCTGGTGGACCTATCTAGCCTTTTTGCTAAAGATTTTTATTCTATTAATAAGCGTTCGGATATACGGTATGTTTTTCCAATCAGGAAGACATGTTTGCTACATTTGTTGCATAAACGTTTGTTTAGTAAAAAGATAAGCTTCAGCTGAGTTAACATCTGAGATCTTAGGCTGGCTTCACACTACGTTTTTTTGTGATCCTGTTCTGTTCGTTTTGGAAACAATCACAACAGGATCGTTTTTGCCTCTCATGTATCTCTAAGATGCTGGATTGTCGGATTGTCCCGCCCCTTCCCGGTCAGCTGATGCAAGGTCCTCAAACTGCCGGGAGATTAATTCATTGCGGGACACTCGGAGTCAGCGGTCAGGTGAGGATTTATTATTTTTTTTATTTTTGTCCACCCCTTTATTTAATATCACTTTAGCAGTGCATATAGATACACTGCTAAAGTGAAAGTGGACAGCGCCGACAGCATCAAGCTCGGCTCCCCGCTGCTCTTTCTGTGTCCGGATACCGAACCCAGACACAGAAATGGCATCCGGAGTTGCCAATCCGGTGCTGTTAGTTCCTGTTCATTGGATCCTGCAAAAAACAGGATCCCATGAACAGGAGCAAAAACGTAGTGTGAAGCCAGCCTAAAGGGTGGTTCACATGTAGCGAGATCACCAATTTTGTGATTTAGCAGCGACCTCGCTGGTGATCTCGCTGCGTGTGACACTTAGCAGCGATCAGCCCTCTGCTGGGAGATCGCTGATCTTTACTAAATGGCTTGGCATATTTTTTAATCGGCGATCTCCCACTGGCCAGGCTGCATCGCTGTGTGTGACAGGCAGACTTACCAACGATCCTTATTCTGCACCCGAGAACCTGAACGACCCCAACGAGCGTTGGGTGTCGGCGCATCGCTGGGTGATCGCTGGTGAGATCTGCCTGTCTGACATCTCACCAGCGACCAGGTAGCGACGCACCAGCGATCCCGGTATGGCAGGATCATTGTTGGGATCGCTGGTGCGTCGCTACGTGTAAACCCCCCTTTAGAGTTTGTCCTTTAGGCTGCCTTCAGACTTGCAGATGCATCTGCAGCGTTTTGCAGATGCATCTGCAAGCATCAGCATGCAGACCGCGGCCCCTATGTTTATAATGGTGCGCACCGCGGTCTGCAGATGCTTGCAGACCGCCGCGCGCACCCATTCACTCCTATATGTGATCTGTGCGCAGGCGGATGCCTGCGTACAGATCACACACTCCCGCCCGCACCATGGACGCGAGATGTCGCGTCCCTGGTGCGGACGAGAGTGTGTGATCTGTACGCAGGCATCCGCCTGCGCACAGATCACATATAGGAGTGAATGGGTGCGCGCGGCGGTCTGCAAGCATCTGCAGACCGCGGTGCGCCCCATTATAAACATAGGGGCCGCGGTCTCCATGCTGATGCTTGCAGATGCATCTGCAAAACGCTGCAGATGCATCTGCAAATCTGAAGCCAGCCTTAGGCTGGCTTCACATTTGCGTATGGGAAGGCAGCGTATTGCTGCGTTCCCATACGCAGTCAAACGCATGCGCACTGCGTTCCTATGTTTAACATAGGAACACATGGTGCCTGCGTTTGCTGCGTTCGGGTGCGGATGCGGACGATATCTGCTGCTTCCGGTGTCCAGCATCCGCACCCGGGATGCAGCCAGTTGGGTTTTTTTGTGCGTTTGGGGACCTTGGACAATCAGCAAGCGTCCCCAAGCGCACAAAAAAAGCATTGTCTTCAATGGGTCCGCAGTGTCCTCTGCATGACACCGCAGGAGAACGCTGCGGACCCATTGAAAAATCTCCCGGTGGCCGCCGGTGATGTCACAGGAGCTCACCGACGGCCACCGGGAGATCAGCTGGAGCCTCTGCTGTCCTCCGCCTCCCGGCTGCTGGTAATCTCCTAGCGATGTCGGCGGGGAGAACAGCTGATCTGAGAGCTGTTTGAATCTTCCCGCGCCGACATCTCCTCTCAGTGTCGGAGCGGGAAGATTCAAACAGCTCTCACATCAGCTGTTCTTCCCGCCGACATGTCCCGGAGCTTACCGGCGGCCGGGGGGGGGCGGAGATCTCCGGCGCTGATCTCCGCCCCCGGCCCGCCCCCGGACAGCGCCGATTGGCTGCCGGGCTCCCTAGTGATGTGTCCACAGGCGGACATTATCCGCTGCGGACACATCAAAGTGTCCCTGCTTTTGACAGCGTTTGTGTCTGCATGCCATCAGCATGCAGACACAAACGCTAATGTGAAGGCAGCCTTAGAGAGGATCTGTGCCAGCAGCCAGGGCTCCAATGACTTTAGATAACTCAAGCACTCTCAGGCGCTATCTGATGTAGTAATGTGTACATTTCCTGTGGGTTTTGTTTCCTCTCATTGTTTACCTATGTGCTTTCAAAACAATTGGAGGGAATAATGGGAGGAAGATTCTCTTGGAAGAAGAATTGAAGTTTTTGAGAAACTACAGATTACGTAGAATTACTGTCAGTGTTTCATTTAAATACCATTTGGCTTTTCGTGAAGATTGAATGAATTTGTTAATCAAAAGATAGGAGAGCATGAACTGATATCCTAATATGCCAATGAGGATTTATGGGCTTTAGATAACATATTGCTAGTGATAAATAATCGAGTCACTGATGGGATTGTACTTTGGAATAATATGAATAGTCTTTGCCAAAAAGGTTTTGCAACTCGCACACGTCAAAAAGATCTAGGTTTTCAAAGTATCACTTAATTTTTCAGACACTTTCAAAAAGATAAATCAGACTTTCCTTTAGAAGAAACAGAAAGAGAGTACTATGTTGTAATTAACCCCTTCACAACCATGGATGTCGCAGTATTTCCTTGGACGTGTCCCTCCCCCTAATGCGAGCTCACACGTTGAGCTTCCATCCACTTCCCCCCCCACATCTTAGCTGATCTCAACAGCTGAGATGTATAGCTAACACCACCGATCGGATCCGCAGTCCGATCGGTGGTGTTAACCCTTTGGAGCGCGCTGTCAATCACTGATCCAAAGCCCCACGATCCAAAGCACGATCCAAAGCCCCACATTAGGGCTCGTGCCGTTCCCCGCCGTGATCAGAGGTCCTGTGATATGATCACAGGTACCTCAATGTTTTACCTGGACAGCCCAGGGTCCTTTAAATGACCCTGGAAGCTCTCCTGAATCACTTCCTACTTGCGATGACCCAGTGAGGTCACCAGCAGAAAGTGATAATTTCTCCTGTCTTCAGATGAGCTGCTGCTCATCTGAAGACAAGAGAAGCGATCGGACACTGGAGCAATGAGGCCCTCTAGTGGGCCACGTAAAATAAAGTAAGAAAAAAATAAAGTTTTTTTAAATATGAAAAAAGCCTAAAAGTTCAAATCACCCCCCTTTTGCCTCATTGAAAATAAAACTACCGTATATACTCGTGTATAAGCCGAGTTTTTCAGCCCAAAAATTGGGCTGAAAAGTCCCCCCCCTCGGCTTATACACGGGTCAATACGGTATGTGGTGTGTGGGGGCTGTGTCCGGGTGCTGGGGAGGCGGGGGGAGGCTGCTGACTGAGCGGCCCGTCACGTGGTGCCGCTCATTAGATATGCACGGCTCCCCCGCCCATCACAGCGGCAGGGGGAGCCGTGCATACAGCCCCCAGTGGTAGTATACAGGCAGCCCCCCTCCTGCTGGCACTCGCCCCCCACACTGTGCAGAGCCCCCCCGCTGCATTATCTTACCCTCCAGCATATTCATCACTGCGGGTCCTCCAGTCCTTGCTCGTTCGCTGTGTTCGGGTCTCACGTGACCCGGCGCAAAGACGTCATCCCACTGCGACCGCTGGGTCACATAAGACCGGGAACAAAGGGCGAGGATGGACGTGAGGGCCCGCGGTGATGAAGACGCTGGATGGTAAGTTAATGCAGCGGGGGGGCTCTGCACAGTGTGGGGGGCTCTGCACAGTGTGGGGGGCGAGTGCCAGCAGGAGGAGGGCTGCATCACATAGTGCACTGCATCCCACAGCTGGGGAAGCAGTGCACTATCTGATACAGTCCCCTCCTGCCGTCACTCACCTGCTGTATACTACTGGGGGCCTGCTGTATACTACTGGGGACCTGCTGTATACTACTGGGGGCCTGCTGTATACTACTGGGGGCCTGCTGTATACTACTGGGGGTCTGCTGTATACTACTGGGGGCCTGCTGTATACCACTGGGGGCCTGCTGTATACCACTGGGGGCCTGCTGTATACCACTGGGGGCCAGCTGTATACCATATTGCTGGGGCCTGTATACCACTGGGGGCCCTGTATACCTCACTGCTGGGGGCTGTATACAATACTGCTGGGGGCTGTATACCACTGGGGGGACCTGTATACCTTACTGCTGGGGGCTGTATGCCTGTCCTGGTGGCTGTATACCATACTACTGGGGCCTGTATACCACTGGGAGGGCCTGTATAACACACTGCTGGGGGCTGTATACCTCACTGCTGGGGGCTGTATACCTGTGCTGGGGTCCACCCTTGGCTTATACGCGAGTCAATAAGTATTCACAGTTTTTGGGGGCAAAAGTAGGGGGGTCGGCTTATACACGGGTCGGCTTATACACGAGTATATACGGGTATTAAAAAATTAAAAAAGACATATTTTGTACCACCATGTTCACAAATGCACGATCTATCAAAATATAAAATTAATTAATCAGATCCATATACTGCATAACGGAAAAAAAAGTCCAAATACCAAAATTCTGTTTTTTCTGGTCGTCGCAACATTACGATAAACTGCAATAACAGGTGATCAAAACATCACATCTACCCAACAATGGTTTCATTAGAAACGTCATCTCAAGACACCAAAAATAAGCCGTCACACAACCCCGATCCTGAAAAATGAGAACGTTACGGGTCTAGGAAAATGAATCAAAAGTGCAATTCTTTTTAATGAAAAAATCATGAATTTTTTTTTCACAAATTAGATAACAGTAATAGTATACATGTTTGGTTTCTACGAACTTGTACTGACCTGAGGCATCACACCAACATGTCAATTTTACCATATAGTCGACATGATCAATAAAAAAAACCTAAAAAACATATGTGTAATTGCACTTTTTTTGCAATTTCACTGTAGTTGGAACTTTTTTCCTGCTTTTCAGTACACAATATGGTAAAGTAAATGATTTCATTTACAAATACAACTCGTCCCGCAAAAAAAAGTCCTCATATGGCTATATTGACTGAGGAATAAAAAATGTTATGTCTCTTGGGAGAAGGGGAGGGAAAAACAAAAAAAAAATGAAAAATGGGAAAATCACCCGGGATGAAGGGGTTAAAAGGAACATGTCATGTTCCCAAACACTATTAACCTACATGTATGGGGTTAATCTGCAGGTTGTTAGTGTTGCAAAGCTGCTCAGCCACCTTATTGAAAGTACAGTTACTGAGAGAAAATGAACTTTATTCCTTCTGGAAGCCGCTGGTTTTCAGTCATAGAGACGAACCAGCGCAGCTATAGTCACCGCTTGGCAGTAAGATAACCTGAAGAATTTGCATGGAGATCCAGATTTCTTTCAGTTTCTTGCCCAACCAAGTGGAAGTTGTCAACCACTATTTTGGTGCCTCCTGGGATCCATCTGGAGTATTGGATGTCTGCACATTTTTCCCCTATTCCCCTGCATTTAATCAAGTAAGTAAAGGCCCCGTCACACACGTCAATATCACCAGCGATCTGATTGCTGGCGACATTGACGGCTGATCGCTGGTGGGCTGTCACACAGGCAGACTCACCAGCGATCAGTACCAGCGAGCGCACTGGTATCCATGTAAACAAGCGGGTAACTAAGCACCGCGCGGCGCTTAGCTACCCGCTGTTTACCATGGATACCAGCTCCCAGCGAGAATGCTGGTAACCATGTAAACAAGTGGGTAACTAAGTGCTTGCTGAGAGGCGCTGGGAGCTGGCTGATCGTGCGTCTCCCGGTGTCACACGCAGCGATGCTGCATGTCCACCAGGCGACCATCGCCAGGTTTTCGGACCTGTCCAAAAACCTGGCGACCATCAACTAGCGATTTATCACTGGTTGATTCACCATGTCACAAACGTCAATATCGCTGCAACGTCACGTGCAGCAGTGACATTGACAGCGATATTGACGTGTGTGGCGGCCCCTTTAGACTTAACACTTTGAAACGCTTTCAATATAAGTGTCAGGGCATCTTTACAACAGTGTACTAAGCAGTGACTGTAGTTATGAGTCGGTCGACAGGGTAGGGGTACTCGGATACCGGGACAGGGTGTTCACTTCAGTAGGGATCACGGCTGGTCGGTTCCCGGTTCCATGCCCTGGACCCTCAGTGGCAGGGTGGGGGTGATGATGATGGGGGATTTGTAACGTGACGCCACCTGTGGTACCTGGTAATAGGGTTACCAGTGCTGCGACCGGTCACTGTGGTGATAGGAATGCAGCTTTAGTAGTACAGCTCCCCACAGGCGGAGCTTTACCTCAGGGCAGAGGGGTCTATGAGGGGAGTCATAGTCCTCACCTTGATGATATTGTAGAAGCCCTCCGGGCGGCGTATG
>JARQOC010000008.1:47051592-47256406 GCA_033576535.1 Allobates femoralis | reverse complement strand
TTGTGTAGTGAAATCTTTAGCTATGTAATGTTTGGTCATGGCCAAAGTTGCCATTTCGTTTCATTGTTTTTGAGCAAGGGCTATTGAAACAAGCTTTGGGATACAACTTTATTTGTCCAGCCACTTAAGGAGCAGACAGCACTCGCCGGATGACAGGCAGAACTTCAATTATTAGACACAATTAAAACCACATGGACACGGGAACAGGGGGGAGAATGACAGTAAAATGAACAACAGCCGTTTCACACTGCACTGCGCTTCATTGGGTTCGCCAAACAGCCATTGTTCGTTTTGCTGTCATCCTTCCTCCTGTACTCGTGCCCATGTGGTTTTAGCTGTGTCTAATAATTGAGGTTCTGCCTGTCATCTGGGCAGTGCTGTGTCTAATAACTGAAGTTCTACATGTCAACTGATGAGTGCTGTCCGTTTCCTTAAATGGCTGGATTTGACTAAAGACTACTATACGAAGGAATGTGCACCTGGAGACATAAGATTGACTTCTGGAGGCTGAATCTGTTGGTATCAGCTGATCTTATCAATCCGAAGGATTAAGAGTGTGCTAAAAGGTAGTTCCTGACCTTTTCTTTTTTTACTGGACTTGGTACAACCTTATGTGTGCTGATGTATTATGGCTACAAATGTTGCTATTAAGAAAGTCTACCATAGCTCTGTACATGGGATATCCAAAATTACTTGAATAATAGCATGCAACGGTCATGCTGCACCACAGACAGAAAAGGACTCTGTGCAACAACAGTTTATGTGCCCTCTGCAATCTAATAGTTCATAAAAATGAACAATTCTACCTCCCCAGAGATTGTAATTGTCCCCCTTACCTCTTGGGCTAGGTACTGATAAGCACAGAGAGAGAGTTACTCGGGTACCGGGATGGGTTTGTGGCTGTAATGTGAAATCACGGGTGGTCGGTTTCCCGGTTCCGTGCCCTGGCTCTCATTGTTGGGAAGGGAAGGGGAATTTAGGGAAAATTTGTGACGCCACCTGTGGATCCTGGTAACGATGATACCAGCGCTGCAGGCCGGCCACTGAGGTGGTGGGATGCAGCTTAGTGTAGTACAGCTCCCCACAGGTGAGACTTACTTCAGGGCAGCGAGGATGGATGAGGGGAGCAGTTGTTCTTACCCCTCTGATGATGCTGAGGCCCTCTGTGCGATGGCGGGAAGGAATGACAGACACCGATTTAACTTCAACGTCCCTTTACTGCTACCGGCAGATGGTATAGTATACAGTACAGTCTGGTAGAATGGAGACATAGCTGCAGGTTCAGGCTGCCCTCATGGAGTCTGAGGATGTTTCCCTCTTTGTGGTTTTCAGAGTCTCAGTCCTTTCTACTCTCTCTCTACCACCCATAGGCAGAGCTTCCTCGCCAGTCCCTTGGCCTGTCACGGATAGGTGCGGTTTGTCCCTTTACCAGTACGGACGGGAGCGGTGGAACTTGAACCCTCGCATCAACGGAATCCGTGATGGTACCTATCGGTGTATTGGGCTAATTATGGGACCGAGGAGGAGGTACCGTTCTGTGGTGCTACGGATTCCGTGGATTGGTCCCGTGGCTCGTTGGTTTATGGTGAGGGATAGACCACTGACCGCCTCGGCTTCTGTGTGGCGGGTGTTGATCCCAGACAATTCCAGCCGGCTCCAACCGGTTCCGGATCGTCTCCCTCTGTTCTGGGTCCCTCTCTTGAAGAGAGGTGCCCTCCTGTCAGTAGCGCTGTCAGGCACATCCTCTCTGGCTGCCTTCACAGCACTGTCTGACTAGAATTCTCACTTCCTCCTGGTTTCCCACTCTATCCTAGGCTCCACCCCCTGGGACTTACTGAATATCCAGTCCCACTACCCTAAGGGGCCTAGTGTTGTGTGTTAGTACAGACTCCAAAAGTTAAACCCCAAACCCACAGCTACAGAGGCACTACACCTGCTATTCGGGGTGCAGTACCTCCCTGTAGCGCCTAGCCATAGGGGCACCACAGGTAGCATCAATAGTATGTCCGCCTTTATGTGGTACAGCACTAAGGGGTCACATAGGATTTTAGCACAACAGCAGAGATGAGCAAATTAATGGATGCAAATCAAAATCATGTTGACTTCTTAGGAATTCACTGAATCCACCAAATTCAAATAGTTTGTGGTTGGATTCAAGCAAATTAACTAAAATAAGCATTAAACAGTACATGATATACATCCTATAAAGCCGACAATCAGGCAGGATTATCACAGCCTGTATAAAAGCAGAAACAGAAAGGTAGTTAATGGAGTTTGTTTAGAATTGGCCAAATTTGTATTCCATAGGATTTGCTCATCTGTATACTGCCTCATTGCCTGTGTGTGGTTACTAAAGTA
The DNA here is from genome assembly GCA_033576535.1 of Allobates femoralis. NCBI lineage: Eukaryota > Metazoa > Chordata > Amphibia > Anura > Aromobatidae > Allobates > Allobates femoralis. The sequence continues at coordinate 47,254,048 of JARQOC010000008.1, read as the reverse complement.
ATTTTCAGACGTTTCTGATATTAAAGTACCCTAAAGCTCTACTGATCCAAAGGTATGTTAGTAAATAATATGCACAAATCTACGTTTTTGGCTCAGCAACACTGTGGTGTGACATTTCTGTCCATGAACGAACCCGAAAAGTAAGGTTTGAGGTTCGTACTGGACACTTGTAACTGCACAGCCATGCTACTGTTCAGGCAGCCTTTGTAACCACAAGTGAACTCACTGCCATACTGCTGGGCTACAGTGTCATGCGGTCAAGTGATTATACTGAATCACGTGGATTGTCGGAGTGCCAGAGAGTGCAGTCTCACAGTCCAACAATTCTTGTGACCTGGCGGAATCACTGGAATATGTCGGATTACCTGACTGTTGGACTGTGTGACAGGTTGGCAGATCAGTCCAACATACTCCACCAATTCTGCGGGGTCACAAGAATTTCTGGACTGCAGGACTGCACTTTTGAGAACTCCGGCAATCTGCATGACATGTTAGAATTACTGGATTACGTCAAACTGCATGACACGACAGAGCAGTCTAAAAGTCCGGCATTAAGTTCATTCATGGTCACAGAGGGTACCGTGAGAACCGCTAGCTGTGAACTCTGGTGACTTCACTGACATTCCCTTTTCTCACAGTCAGCGGCAACCACAGTGCCCTCAGTGTGTTCAGGAGGCCACAGTGGGCAGTCATGATTTCTAATTTCACTGCTCACCATGACCTCCGGCAGAGCCAAGGATCATCTTGGGAAGTAATGTGGATTATGTCGAAACTGGACTGACAGTTATGTCGAAACTGGACAGTAAACTGAGTGGCAAATTCAATAAAAGATAGATGACATGTATTTTTTGCCTCTGTACTTTGCAGAGTGGGCCATCTCCTTCCTGATAGTGCATCCTGAACATGACCACAGTCCCCAGCAACCCCAAAGCTACCATCAGCAGGCTGCGTATCAGAATGATTTGATCATGGTGCATTTGAAACTGATGTAAACATTTTGTCATGAATCAGCTGCTCACTGTGTCATAGGGATGCTGCGAATGACAACTCAACTGCCCAACAGATGGCAGAGCCGTGCTGGGCTGCCAAGATTTTGAATGACAGCAAAGCCACCCAATCTGGCGCTGAAGAGAGCTGGGCTATTTCCATGCAAATTGAGGTTTACCACCAGTTGGCTGCTGGGCTTCCTCCAGGTTTCGCTCTTCAGGGAGATTACCTGTCTATTTAGCTGGATAGCAGTGGTCAAATCCCTACCAGTTGTAGCTTCAACCTCAGTGGTGTCCGAGTGCCTTCTTCCTGTGTTTAGTCTCTGATCTATTGCTGTCCAACTTCTAACCTTGCTTCTGACCCATTTGACTAGCCCCTTTGTCTTGATGTGCTATCTTCAAGACATTTTGATTATGAGTCCTCCTGATATCTGACTCAGGACCTCTTGACTAGAGCTAGAGTTTGATGTTTTATGGCTTTCTGGTTGCACCTAATTCATCTTTCCGAATGTGCTTTTTACTAAAGTCATTTATCTATGTGTTCACCTGTTTTTTTTTATAATCTGCTATTGTTGACATGGTTTGAGTTTAGATGTTTTACTCTGATTAATCATTTCAAATTTCAAATACTCACAAAATTTGGTGCAAATGTCCTCCTGTCCCCACCCCATCACCTGGATGGATGTTATTTTCAATTTTTTTGTTCAATTTTTATACCATTTTGTGAAACGTGACTCTTTTTTCGCTTGAAAAAAAAATCACAAAAATGGTTGAAGTCAGAGGAAAAGATCGTCTTTGACTTTCTTAAATTCATGAACCAGTTGGGCCATTTTGATGAATTTGGTGCAAAAAACCCCACAAGACAAAAAAATAAAAGTGACTTAAAAAAATTCCCGCAAATGATGAATTGGGCCTGTCGTCTTCATCAAAGTGCCGAGTGTTTCTTTCTCTACGATAACACAATTACATAACTGATATATTATGCATACAAACCCACTCTGCACCTTCCTCTATTGTGTTGTTCTATGTATTTTAATAGTTTGAGCTTGTTGTTTGCGGCACAGCAATTAAGTCATCTTTACAACATTGTATTTATGTTAATTACTTTTATCCACTAAGTGAATAATATCAGGAAAACTACATACAATAAATACTGATACAGATGTTTATAAGACATCAGTGAAAATCAGGCCTATTTGTTATCTGTGTAGTAGTGCACACAAGGTAAAAATTGAAATAAGGCCTAACAGCACCTGAACTACTTGGTTCTTGTACAGACTAGAGGTCCCAGCTGTACTGTCCCGAAAGGCCCCTGCACAGACTTAAATAACCCTAACTAACTAAGATGACCTTTCTGAGCTGGCCTCCTATACGGCCATTGAGAGTAGCAATTTTTACTACTGCTCAAATTGGTGTATGGCTGCTATACCACGCAAACTGTGTTCTAGCTAGAATCTCCTCTAAGAAGTAAGTACACCCTTAGTGTGCTACTAGTTTGTAGAGACTGGGAAAGAAAGCGAAGCAGACCATCTTCTCATGTGGTTAGTGCTCTCTGAACCTGGGAAATGCTGTTACAGTTGTAAGTTATTGTTTTATTACTACACAAATTGAGTATTACTGCACACTAAAAAATACTTTGGTATCATGCACTTTCTTAAGGATCTGAGGGAAGGTGCCTAGTAAAATAAATTAATCCAAATGTTGTAATCTGCCAGAAAAACCACTTGTAAGTCCAAGCAGTGTCCAGTTCAAAAATATCACCAGCAGGAAATGCAAGCCTGGGAAAGCTCTAAATAGTTGCACCCGCAGGGTGATAGGGCAAACTGACCTATAGCATTACATTATAGAAACACCTGTTGGCAGAAATAATAATATAGTATTTATTCATTTATATAGCGCTATTAATTCCATAGCGCTTTACATACATTTGCAACACTGTCCCCATTGAGGCTCACAATTTAAACATCCTATCAGTATGTCTTTCAAGTAGAAAGGGAGATAAGGGAAATAACACAAAGACAATGAGAACTTGGACTAAACTAAACTGTAAACTCGGTGGAGAGGAAAGCAGTCCAGACCATAATGGTTTGCTAGAACAGATCTGAGGCATGACATGTTTGTAGAATAACAAATAAAGATTAGACAATCATGTCCACAGGTTTAAAGAGGAACTGTCACCCCCCTGGTGCATGGCAATCTAAATGCACCACTGAATGCAGCGTGTCTGCTGCATTCAGGGAAGGGGTCCCCCATGGCTCCAGCCCCCCTGTAACCTGAGAAATAGACTTTACAAGTGTACATATACAGTAGTGAGTCCAGAGGGACTTACTGAGTGATGAGTCATTGCTCTTGCTGGTGTCCTCCCCCCGCCTACAGCCTTTTGTGTGCCGCCTCCAGCCCCCTCAGTGCCGCCTTTTTTATTTGTCTCCCTTCTCAGCCACTCAATGCTGTTCTGCTTTTGAACTCAAGCAGACGCAGAGAAAGCAATGGGCGGGACCGGGTCCCAGCAGCTGACATGCCTCCTGCCAGTGACATCAGCGCCGGCGCCTCCCTTCTCCAGGTTATGTATGTACAGGAGCACGGGCTCTGGCGCTGGCTGTCACACCTCATGCTGGTGACATCAGTGCCGGAGCCTGCCCGGCTGTATATACATAAGCTGGAGCAGGGCGGGCTCCGGCGCTGTTGTCACCGGCAGGAGGCGTGTCAGCTGCCGGGACCCGGTCCTGCCCATTGCTTTCTTTGCATCTGCTTGAGTTCAAAAGGAGAGCAGCATTGAGAGGGGAGACAAATAAAGGAGGTGGCACTGAGGGGGCTGGAGGTGGCACACAGAAGGCTGGAGGCGGGGAGGACAGTGACAACTCATCACTCAGTAGGTCCCTCCAGACTCACTATAAGTACACTTTAAAAAGTCTATTTCTCAGGGTACAGGGGGCTGGAGCCATGGGGGACCCATTCCCTGAATACAGCTGACATGCTGCATTCAGTGGTGCATTTAGATTGCCATGCACCAGGGGGGTGACAGGTCCTCTTTAAAGCTGGACTCTGCAAAAAAGTAGTTTCCCTCTTGGACTAATATATTAAAACAGCAAATAAGCAATCAACTCTTATATCACATAATGCATGTCCCAGGCTCAACCAATAATTCAGTGTTGAGCCGTTATGGCACCATCCGCAGAACCGAGAGACAGATAGTTCTTCAGTTGACTTTATATAGTTCAGTCAAAATATTTAGTATGTTTAGGTTTCCTTATTTTATTTTAATGGCATTTTTGGATATCAAGTTTATTGTTGTAATCTGTGGTTGCGATATCATATGAAGACATAGTGCAATAAATAATACAAGATGGCTACTTATTCACAATATCTTTGTTCCACCGGAGGGAGCCATCAAGTTTTTCTAGGCAAAGTTGCTTCATGAAAGCGACAGTAGTCTTCTTCCGGAAGCGGCTTGGCTGATGGCTTTGTCTGCTTTATTTGCGGATTTCCAGACACCAATGTTTTCTCTTTGTATTTTATACTATGGCGGAGAGGAACTTAAAGTAATGAGCATACTTCTTCTGTTAACCACTTCATAGTTTCCGAACTCTAAAATGATTAAAAGAAGTGACAACATGTGCAAAATATATGTATATAAATGCACACTTTTAAATAATCAATGTAATTGATTTGTGAGAAGGGTGTTTCCCTTAAATTTAATTTCCACTATCTGTATTTCTGCTTAAGGCTACTTTCATATGTCGAGCCCACTGGGACGAGGGTACTCGGTACCGGACCGTGTCTGCTATTGGGGAAGTCACGGGTGGTCCTGGTCCGGACCATGTCCCGGGCCCTGGCAAATAAAAGGGTGTATTTACAGGGGAGAATACTCTATCGTGATGCCACCCACTATGTGCAGCTAGTGATGGGGCCATCGCTGCTGCAGAACCTCCAGGGATGGTGTAATGGCAGCACAGATGGAATAGTTCCAGTGGGTAGAACTGTATTCCCCGGGGCAGTGATGGTAAAGTCTATAATGGATGTGGATAGTGGAGACGGGGTTAAAGAACACACACTCACGTTTTGTAGTAAAAGATGCAATTCTCCTTCTCTCCTGATGCTGCAGCTTTCTTCCAGCCCGTGTGCAGAGCTGACAGGCTTATAGCTCTTCAGGTGGGACCTCTCTGCTGTTGGATGTAGGGCAAAGGTTGCAATCAATACACAGACTCACAGTTTTGCTGTTTTCCAAAGCTTTACTGCAGATGTTGTTGCAGATTATAGTCCACGGAGTCTGTACTGGGGCTAGGCTTTCCTCCAACCCTGTCCGGGTCATCAGCTTCCTCGTGCTGCGCTGTGTGTGTGTCCTGACTGCTGCGTTTAGCTGAGCTGCTGGGACTGTCTCACTCTCTCTCTGTTCTGCTGGTACCACTTGGCTAGGCAACTTGAGTCCTCTGTGCTGTGCTGACCCCGTCGTGTTGCTTTGCTCTGGTACTGTGGGCGTCTAGAAACCCCACTACTCCTGGATTCACCGTGCTGTGTGTCAGTCACAGTACCGGATCCGGTGTCCGTTCTGTGCGCTTCTCTGGGGCGAGTAATGGTTGCACTCAAGCTCCCAGAAGTGTCTCTTTGCTTGTAGTTCTCCTTTCCCCAGACACTCACTAGGCCTGGAATCTGTGAGCAGACTGCAGAGAAGCTTAGCACAGCCTCTCTCTGTCACTGCAGTCTCTCTCTCAGTTCTCCAGGAACTGAACTTTGCACTAAACTGTGCTCTTCACAGTACTGTCCCGTACTGCACTGAGCTACTTCCTCATGAGCTGGAGTATTTAAGAGAGCAGGTTGTGCTTCCCCTCCTGGCCCAGAGGTGCTAGTGTTTGTCAGTGTGTTGTGGGGAGGGAACCCATGTGGTGTTATTGTGGCACATTAGCCCATGGGGTGCCACATTCCCCCTTAGTTAAATACAGTACTCCGGGACTGTGGAAAAACAAGTAAACAAACAATTAACACAATTAATATTTACATAGACTTAAAAGTAAAAAGTACAAAAATCACTAAAATTTGAAAAAGAGTCCAAAAAGTTCAAAAGCAGTCTTTCCAGGGTTTAGTCTATTGCCTCCGGGCTGATAAGTATATTCACAAGAGTTCTTACCACAACCAGTCTGTGGTATATATGGTCCATAAGTAAATAAGAAAAGTTCAAAGTTGATACAGGATAGTCTCTGTAGGTACTGGGCTTTTTAACGTTGCAACAACTATATACATTTGTCCACGGGCGTTTCTGCTTAGGAGGCCTGGATTCACTACACCACCCCCAGGCACTTTCTTTCCCTAACTTAATATACATGGGGGTCAATCCAGTTCCTCCACCCTCTTGGACACAGTCTACCGGGTTCAATTTACGTTTACTTTACATTACACATTTAATGAAATTTTACTCTCTGTACCTAACTGGTAGCTGCCCTTGGGTACTACGCTCTGATCTGCGTAAAACGGGTATATTGCTTGCACGTGGGCTACTAGTATTAGTGGGTATGTACCTACGTGTTGTGCTTGGTACTATGACAGATGATAATCTAACTGCAGGACTGGCAGGTTCACTAGGACCAGGAATTTGTTCTTCCTCTTCATATTCTACTTCCAGTTTTTCAAGTCTTGGGTCTTCTTCTGGTAACACGGGTTCTGGTAACATTGGTTCTGGTTTTGGGTCCACCATTGGAGGGAATGCAATCATTGGTACGACAACTGCTCCATGGTAATTTGGCCATGTTTTAGGAAAATCTCCTAGTACCGTGTGAAATACTTCATCTTCTTTTTCTTTCTCTTTAGTAGGTTGGACCTGTACGGGTTCTATTACTTCAGGTGTCTTCAGGGTTTCAGGACACAGTTTAATTGATCTCGAGATACGACTGCTGAAGTTCTTCCTTCATATTTGCTTATTAAACAGGTTTTAACATTGTTTAGGTTAGATGGTAAGACTGTGTATGGTACGGTTTCCCACTAATTATCCAATTTGTTAGTGCGTCTCTTTCTCTTGAGAACTTGATCACCTTCTTGTAATGGCATTGCTTGAGCATGTTTGTTAAAAGTCTTCTCTTGTCTTGCTCTAGCTTGCTGTAGGTTTCTCTCTACACATTCTTGCACTTGTTGATATTGTTTCTGACGTTTGGTATCCCAATCTGATTCTTCTACTTCTGTATCTGGTTTTTCAATAACCACTTCTAGATCAATTGGTAGCTTACCGGGTCTTGCACGCATAAGGTAGGCTGGAGTGCAGTTTGTAGAACTCACGGGAACATGGTTGTATAAGTCTACCAAATCGGGTAATTTATCTGGCCATTGGTTTCTTTCTGATTCTGGTAAGGTCTTTAACAGTTCAATCACAATATGATTCATCTTCTCACATAAACCATTTGTTTGGGATGATACGTTGTTGTGTGAATCTTCTTACAACCGTACATATTGCAGAATTCCTTGAATAATTCTGATTCAAAAGCTGGACCTTGGTCTGCAAGGACTTGTTCTGGGTAACCATGTGGTCTACAGAAATGCGTCTGGAATGCTTTTGCTGCCGTCTTTGCTGTCAGGTCTTTGACTGGTACTACCACTAAGAAGCGTGAATAATGGTCCACGATGGTTAAGGCATAGACATAGCCTGACCGGCTTGGTGACAACTTGATGTGGTCTAATGCGACTAGCTCGAGTGGCTGCTTGGTTATTATTGACTGAAGTGGAGCTTTCTGTATATCTTTCCTTCTGAGGTTGCATGCGGCACATCTTCTGCACCATAGTTCAATGGATCTTCTCATGCCAATCCAATAGAATCTTTCTCTCAGGATTGCTTCTAACTTCTTCCATCCGAAATGACCTGCGCCGTCATGGTAGGCTTCTAAGACCATTCTGATGTCTCTCTTGGGCACGATTATCTGCCAGACCAGTTCATGTGTTTTGGGATTGATATGCCTTCTGCAGAGCTTCCCTTGATACAGGAACAACTTGCCTCTGTCCTTCCAGAGCTGTACGGCCTCAGCTGGGGCATTCTGATCAGGGTTTGCACCTTGTCGCATAAGCAGTTCTTTCACTAGCTTCACAGCTGGATCAGAATCTTGGGTGTCAGCCCATCCGTGGTGTCTTAACGGGTTGAGGTTTACTTCCTGCTCTCTTTGGTAGACGCCGGGTTGATAATGTTCTACCTTTGAACGATGAAAGGCCGGTAGTTCAATCTCTTCCAACTCTTCCGGTTCCTCTTCCACGTCTCTCAGGTGTGGCATCCGTGATAAGGCATCTGCGTTCCCGTTCTTGCGACCTGCCCAATATTTGATGACAAAGTGGTAATTAGATAGCTGGGCTGTCCATCTCTGCTCCAATGCTCCTAATTTTACGGTGTCCAGGTGAGTTAACGGGTTGTTATCCGTGAAGATGGTGAATTCTGCAGCTGCCAAGTAGTGCTTAAAACGTTCAGTCACAGCCCACACTACTGCCAGTAGTTCTAACTTGAAGGAGCTGTAGTTCTCGGGATTTCTTTCTGTAGGCCGTAGCTTCCTGCTTGCAAAGGCAATAATTCTTCTTTGCCACCTTGCTTCTGTGACAACACTGCTCCCAGTCCCACATTGCTGGCATCCGTGTATAGAATGAAGGGTTGATGGTAATCAGGGTATGCCAGAATCTCTTCTCCCGTCAGTGCACTTTTCAGCTTGCTGAAGGAGTCTTCCTTCTCTTCACTCCACTGGAATGGAGGATTACGGGATGACTTTCTTGACTGTCCTACCAGGATGTCTTGTAGGGGAGCTGCTAGCTTCGTGAATCCTCTGATAAATCTTCTATAATAGCCTACCAGGCCCAGGAATTGCCTCACTTCTTTCACGTTTGTAGGTCTTGGCCAATCCCTTATCACTGTGACTTTATCAGGATCCAGTGCTACTCCCTCTGAACTCACGACATGTCCCAGGTACTGTACCTTCGGCTTCAGAAGGTGACATTTGGATGTCTTGATCTTCATGCCATATTTGGACAAAGCTTCGAACACTTCTGCCAGGTCTTGTAGATGTTGCTCATACGTCTTGGAGTAGACTATGACGTCATCTAAGTACAGGAGGACAGTTTCAAAGTTCATATGTCCTAGACAGCTCTCCATCAGGCATTGGAAGGTCCCGGGTGCGTTGCAGAGTCCGAACGGCATACAATTGAACTCACAGAGGCCCATCGGCGTAGTAAACGCTGTCTTCTCTCTGTCGGCCTCGGCCACAGGAACCTGCCAGTATCCACTAGTCAGATCAAGGGTGGAAAAGTAGTTAGCAGATCTTAATGCAGCTAATGACTCCTCAATCCTAGGTAATGGGTATGCATCCTTATGTGTGATGCAGTTAATCTGCCGGTAATCTACGCACATTCTCATGGTCCCGTCCTTCTTTTTAACTAACACTAGAGGTGCTGCCTAGGGGCTACAACTGTCTGTTATTACCCCTGCAGATTTCATTTCTCTGAGCATGTCCTTGGTGGTTTAGTAGTGAGCGGGTGGTAATGGTCTATACCTCTCTTTTATAGGCTGATGGTTACCTGTGGGTATAGTGTGCTCTACTCCTTTGATCTGCCCAAAGTCTAACGGGTGTTTACTGAATATCTGTGCATATTCCTTCACTACCCGGTATACTCCATGCTTATGACGGAGAGGTGTTGAACTGGTACCTACATGCAACTTTTGGCGCCAATCCTCCAGCTTCTCTCCTGAGCCATTGTCATCTGCCTGACTTGACAGGTTCAAGGGCTCGACGGCTGTGATGTTATTGTTATCAACCGTGTACAACTTAGCCATGGTAGCATACTTTGGTAATGTGACCTCATCCTCTCCGCAGTTTAATAATCGTAATGGCACTCTTCCTCTGTGTACGTCAACTACTCCTCTAGCAGTGAGTATGGTGGGTCTGCTGTCTGAGTACACGGGTTCTACCAGAGCTTGATAGTCTCGCCCTTTGATGCCTATTGCGGCTCTACACCAGACCAACATTTCAGTTTTGGGAGGTATTACAATGGGTATTGGATCACTTACTCGTACACTTCCGATCTCACCTCCGGAGATTTCTACCTCTTGCTTCAACATCAGGGCTTTGATCTCTTTGTGCAGGAGCCTCTGCTGTCCGGTTCCGGCAGTCTCGGCGATTTGCTGCAAAACACTTAACACTTCGGAAAAACATTTCTCAATTACATTCATTCCTAGCAGCATCACTGGCTCACGTTCTCGCCGGTTAACATCTATGATTATAACACCCTGGTTCTGCAATTCTACCTTCCCAATCTGAATATTAATTTCTCTAAACCCAACCTTTGGTATTAACTGTCCATTACTAGCCCATACATCAAAGTTAAAGTCATCTGGTGCACTAGTAATGTCTGAATCAGCCCAGTACCTTTTATATAGAACATGTGGGATTGATGTTATCTGGGACCCGGTATCCAGCAAGGCACTAAAGGGAATGCCATCCAACACAATAGGGATCACCGGCTGTCCTCCCACGAATCTGTCAAACCAGGCTGAAGGGCCTTGAGTGTTCATTCCTGGGGAGCGGCCCGCCTGCCCAGCGAATCGTCGTTTAAAGGACACTCACGAGCAAGATGACCTGGTTTCTGGCAACGGCGGCAAATGGGCTGTCCATCCGGTTGGTAGCGATCGCTGGGTCGTCCTCTTGCTGCTGGATATCTTCTGGGCCTCATCCACGGGACATCCTCTCTGCTGGTCGCCAACTTGATCTTGGCTGCAGGCTTTGACTCTTGCAGTTCCTTGATGACTTTGGCCATAGAGATCACAGTGTCTGTCAGGGCATCTAGCTTTTGGTTGAGGGCTGCATTTGAAATTGATTCCCCCATTTCAGCAGCAGTCGCTGACATAGCAGATGTCGCTGGCGCTGCCGGCTGCTGAGGTGCTGGTGCAGTGTCAGGTACAGATGTTAATTCCCGTGGCTCTTCCAGCTGCTGCAGACGAATAGCTCTATCTTTCAGCTCAGTAAATGTCATGTCAGGGTTCTGCAGCAGTATCATGCTCAACTGCCCTCGGTGGGAAGGGGAATGGAGGCCCTCTATGAATTGGTCAAGTAGCATTTTATCAGCTCCCGGGGCTAAAGCAGGTTCTGCCAGTTTAAGGGCTCTGAGTGCTTCCTGCAGGTTCAAGGCAAAGTCTCTGGCACTCTGTTTAGGTTTTTGGTGGCATGCAAAGAACCTCATCTTAGCCCGGGTATCAGCAACAGATTCAAACGTTGCTTTCAGTCTAGTTTCTAGATGCTCTTCAGTGTCCTTATCTGTGTCCAGCCAGGACACAACCTCACGCCGTGCATTGCCCGTTAATTGTCCCATTATCTTTCCTACACGCTGGGCTTCAGTAAAGGGATACATCACATAATACTCTTTTATCTTTAGCATAAAGTCAGTTAGTGTATTAGGCTCACCGGAGTACTGGGGCAGCCACATTGCCCCTGGAGTATACTGCATCAGGAACGGCATTATTGGTGCTGTTCCTTGCGCCGCTGCACCGCCGGGTACTATCGCTGGGTCCGGCGCTGCAGCTCCACCGGCTGCTCCGTCGCCGTCTTGTGTTTCTTCAAAGTTAAGAAGACAAGCACTCAGAGACCCTACTATGACCCTAGCTAAACTATTAGACACAGCACGTATAAATGATATGGCAGAGAAACAGGCAAAACTCATGGAGAGCAGTGAGCCAGAAGCACCATCTTCTATAGCAAAGCTTACACAGAAACCACAAGTACAGGCAGCAACTTATTACAACTGCGGTGGGTCGTATCCTCACCAGCACGTTTGTCCAGCAAAGGGTACAACCTGCCATAATTGTGGAAAACGAAACCATTTTGCAAAAGTGTGCAGATCTATACCGCAGCAATCTGCTCGTCCCACAGTACAGCCCAGGTCACAGAAGGTCCAAGCACTGCTGCTTAATGACGAGGCTCAAAGCACTTACTTATTCTCAGTGACTGAGGAAGGATCTCGGGCTGTGCACATGATTAACAATCCAAAACGAGTCATCCTCATAAATGGCAATCCAGTGGAAGCCCTGGTGGACACAGGAGCGTCAGTCAATGTCATCAGTCATACAATCTATAATCAACTACTGAATAGACCTGCTCTACAAAATACCAGCCTACAGATTTTCCCCTATGGTTCCACAACTGCGTTGCCCCTGTGTGGCAAATTTCAGTCAGAACTCACAGCTGAAGGGAAATCCATCACGGACACTTTTTACGTAGTGGAGTGCTCTGCAGATGCGCTTCTCAGCTGCAGCAGCGCAGTGTCTCTAGGCCTGGTGAACCTGGTCAACAGCGTTACAGGCTCTTCAGTCCCACATATTATGCAGAGGTACCCCAGTCTCTTTAAAGGCCTTGGTAAGCTAAAAGACGTTCAGATAAAGTTACATATTGATCAGTCGATACAGCCCTCCTTCCAACCTCACAGGCGCATTCCCTTTCATGTCCGCAAACTTGTGGAGCAAGAATTGCAAGACCTGGAGGCTTGCTACCATGGAGCACAAGGACTCACAACAAGAATTACATAGATTCCTAAGACAGTACAGAGCCACACCACAATCCACTACTGGGATACCACCAGCAACGGCATTGTTCAGCAGGCCCTTGCGCGTCAAAATCCCATGCATTCCGTCAGTTCCTGTCCAAACCCCAATTGCTATTAATGATTCCGTCTCTAAGGATAAAGTGAAGCAGTATGCAGAAAAAAGTAGCCGCCGTTACAAACATCCAGAAATAAAGGTGGGTGATTGGGTTCTTGTAAAGAGACTGAGACCTAGCGACAAGTTTGCATCGCCATACTATCCCGAGCCCTTTCAGGCCACACAAATCAGAGGTGTGGCGCCCCGCAACGAGTGCGTCACAAGAGGGTATTGCAGCCATAAATGCAGCCGCAATATTCTCTGACACAGCAGTGATCTGGCTAATTTAGAAATCCAAACCCTGCATGCATCACCTAGAACAGAGGGCCAATCCTAGGTCCTGGTGGGTGGAGTGTTAGGGAAGTGTAGGAGAACAGACCCTTAGTCTAGAAGAGTCTAGAACTCGGAGAGGAGCGGGGGCTCCGCACCCCGTGCAGCCCCCGGGCCGTCACCGGTCGGGTGTCAGCACCTGAGGCCTTAACTACCGGGATTGGGCATCGTAACCACGGGTTCCCAAAAGACTCCCGTGCCCACAACTTCACAGCCGGTTCACTGGTACCGAAGCTGGCAGCAGTTCACCTCTGCTACGCGAACCAGAAGCGTGGAGGAGCAGCTTCACAGGAGCACCCCACCACCAGCCAACTTCCAGTCGTCTAACCAGCGGCGTACCCACCGAGGGATCCAAGGCTCCCCAAAACATCCAGAACGTACATCATGGATAGGGCATTGAAGCAGCCTCCCCGTACCCGACCTGGTATTCCTGGGCGACACTGGCAACTACTTAGTTAGAATGGAGGAACACTGCGGATTTCTAAGGGACACCATCACTGCTGAGTCCACCCGGTCCACTACCCGTAAACTGTATACCATGTACTGCCTGCTGGTTACAGTAAAGACCCGTTGCAGAGACTTTCTGTGTCCGTGCTTCCTTATGAACTGTCCGTCCGCACTACAAGGTAACCGCAGCTGCCGCACAACATCTTAAGCAGCTCCAGTCTCCGGGGATCACCGCTCAGCCTGTGGGGAGCGTAACATCTTGCTGCTGTCCATCCCCCGGAGGTTCCGCAGCGTCGGTAGTCCTTACCGAAAGTACTCATAGGTGGCGTCACGAATAAATTAAAAACCCCTTTAATCTGTTCCACCAAGACGTCTTCACTTTTGATCTGCACTACACCGGGCCCCACTACTGGCAGGCGCGGTCCACCCGTGACAAGGAGGAAGGAAGCATCGCCTGTCTAAACCGGAGTCCCGGCCACGGTGAGTCAGAGGCACCATGATTACTGCTAAAAAACAAAATCATCAGGTCACTAGAAATGTGTCCCATTTCAAAAAACTTCGTGGCTACGTCCCAGAGACAACGCATGCAGAGGAAGTAGATAGCGACGACATACTGCCAGAGACAATGACCTCAGCTGCTCCCATAGGAGATATCTCAGAAGACCACCCGAGTTTATCTGGAAATGAGATGTCTCGACGTTATCCTGGGAGAACAAATCGAGGGCCACCAGTCCACCTTGCGGACTATGTTCTGCAGTAGAGAGAAAAAAAAAAAAAACTTTTCTACAACGCGAACTTTTGAACGGTTAACTATTTAATTATTTTTTTCTGTAAGATGATACGAGATGTAATGTTGTTATATCTTCTGTAGTTTGCTTGTTGTCTTCCCTGTTTGTTTTTCTGCCTAGTAACAGTGATGTAAGATGGAGGAGGAGCTGTGGCAGGAAAAGGGGGAACTGGGAAACGGAAGGGATTCATTAAAGTATGGCTGCTCGACTGAGCAGTTCAGCGTATCTGTGTGTGCTTCTGGATTCATCGTCATCTGCACTACAACCCTACACTCCATACAGTATAATCTACCCCGCATAGTGCTACATACATATAATGTGCCCCACATAGTGCTTCATACAGTATAAGGGCACCCATAGTTCTTCATACAGTATAATGAGCTCCCCATAGTCCTTTATACAGTATTACAAGCCCCACATCGAGGATGCTGACACAGTTGAAATTACGATACCAGGGAAGAGTGAGGGTCCGGCATCGTAAAGCAAATATAATCACTCTGTGGGCCAAAGTTTGACACGAATACCTTAATGTGTGTGTGACAGAAACTGCCGTAGTAGAAGTTGACCCTGTTACCTACTGGGTTAAAAAGGTTACAAAAAGACAATCAGCATAAGAAAATAAGACTCGAAAAGCAGTTTTAGCAATTTCCCTAAAGTAAAACTGCTTAAAACGTTGCAAGTTATGTGCATCTGTCAGCTGAGTATAAAAAATTTGACTTTCTGCATCATTATGCCCATCCATGTCAATTCCACCCACTTTACTTTTTCTAAAAGGCCACAACAGAGGGAAAAAGGAGTGTCAGGAAAAGATGACATACCTCTCTGCCCCCTGTTCGTTTGTAAGGGAGTTGCAGAGAACTTCTTCCTGCTTCCCCTAATCAAGTATTTTACGACAAGTCATAAAACTCTGAGCTAAGCAGAAATCAACTAGTCTAATCTGGTTTTGTCCTTGTGATATTCCTTTTTCTTAAGTCACAAACGTTTAACATCAAATTTAATAAGACCCATTCATGCCACAAATTCATAAATCATATTTTTGGAATGTTTACCTTTTTCCGGTTATGATGGTATATCTTTTATATCTGGGAAACAATCAGAAACCTGGGAAATGAGTTCTGACCTTCCTCACATCCCAGATATATCATATTTGATATCAATCTTCATGTAAATTCCCGAGGGAAAACATGATGTCCATGGTTTTGACGTGGGAGCGGTCAAACCAAAGATATGAAAAATGGAGGTTCTTGAGAATTGTGGAAGGAGGTGGGTTTCAGAGAACCAGCCCACCAGGGACGTGAACACAAGTGGGAGTTCCTGGATTTTATGGCCTATTAAATAAAACCAAAGCGTCCATCTTGGCTTCATTCCACCCTGGGTGTCAGAAGCAGCACGACACTAACGCTGTGTGGAGCAGTCACACACCATTCTAGGGAGGTCCCCCCCAACTGAATCTGAGTTGTCACCGCGTGGCACAGGTTTTGCAATTTCTTATTTTAATTCCCTTTATTTTAATGACTGTTTTATGCATATATGTAAATTGTCTCTTGTAATATCTTGTATATCTTTTTGTAAACACTGCAAACTTTTTGGAGTAAAACTTTATAAATCTGCTTAGCTTCGTTCTTCCTGTTCTATGATGAGCTGATACGCTCCCCACTATTTCACGTTACCAGACAGGTTACCGATCCACCTGAAAGCGATCGGTGGTGGCAGCATAATTTTTGTATTTATGTGATACTAGCTGTAGTACCCGGCTACACCCGGGTTAATAAATAACTGCTGTTAGCTATAACAAAATAGAATTTGAATATGTCATATTAATGACCTGTAGGAAAATAGAAGCTGAGCTGTGATTGATTGCTATAGGCAGCCTAATAAATCTCCAGCCAACAGTAAACCCTCCTCCTGGCCGGGCAGTATATGTTACCTCACACATACACATAATAGACAGCTCATGTGACTGACATCTGCCTTAATTCCCTATATGGCACATGTGTTGCACATTGGCTGTTTTTAATGAGAAGTTTATGTTTGGAAAATAAAGATAGCACACGTATGAGGCGAGTTGTGTGAGGTGATTTGTGCACATCTGTCTATATGTGTGGTGTGTGTGTCCCTGGGGTGTGTATGTGTGTGTCCCTATGGGATGGGGTCTGTGTGGTGTGTGTCTCTGTTGTGTGTGTCTCTTTGTGGTGTGTGTGTCCCTGTGGGGTGAGTGCATGTGCCCCTATAGGGTGTGTATGTGTGTGTCCCTGTGGGGGGGGTCTGTGTGGTGTGTGTCTCTGTTGTGTGTGTCTCTTTGTGGTGTGTGTGTGTGTGTGTCCCTGTGGGGTGAGTGCATGTGTCCCTATAGGGTGTGTGTATGTGTCCCTGTGGGGGGTGTCTGTGTGAGGTGTGTGTGTCTCTGTGTTGTGTGTGTCCCTTTGTGGTGTGTGTGTGTCCCTGAGGGGTGAGTGCATGTGTCCCTATAGGGTGTGTATGTGTGTGTGTCCCTGTGGGGGGGGTCTGTGTGGTGTGTGTGTGTCTCTTTGTGGTGTGTGTGTCCCTGTGGGGTGAGTGCATGTGTCCCTATAGGGTGGCTATGTGTGTGTGTCCCTGTGGGGGGGGGTCTGTGTGGTGTGTGTCTGTGTTATGTGTGTCTCTTTGTGGTGTGTGTGTCCCTGTGGGGTGAGTGCATGTGTCGCTATAGAGTGTGTGTGTGTCCCCTTGGGGGTGTGGGGGTGCCTCTGTGTTGTGTGTGTCTCTTTGTGCTGTGTGTTTGTTCGGGTGAGTGGTGAGTATCCAATGTTGGGGCTGCACTTTAGCGACTATACACTTGCTGATACTCTTTGTGTGCGTGTGGTGTGTATACATGTCCCATGTGTGTGGTGAATATCTCATGTTGGGGCCCCACCTTAGTGACTATATGCTGGTATGTGCTGTTAGCCTTTGGCGCTATCATTAAGCCCCTCTCATTCACAACTGTCAACTGGTAACTGTCACTTCTTCCCCATTATGTAGATAGGGGCAAAATTGTTTGGTGAATTGGAATGCGCGGGGTTAAAATTTCGCCTCACAACATAGCCTATGACGCTCCCGGGGTCCAGACGTGTGACTGTGCAAAATTTTGTCTCTATAGCTGATAGCTGTCGATTTTCCTCCCACACGTTTCCTTTCCCTTTTTTCCCATTATGTAGATAGGGGCAAAATTGTTTGGTGAACTGGAACGCGTAGGGTTAAAATTTCGCCTCACAACATAGCCTATGACGCTCCCGGGGTCCAGACGTGTGACTCTGCAAAATGTTGCGGCTGTAGCTGCGACGGTGTAGATGCCAATCCCGGATATACACACATACATACACACATACACACATTCAGCTTTATATATTAGATTGTGGGACTGAGGGTGACTGGATCGAGGTATATATACGTTCTTTTCAGAAACTGGTGGTATATATATATACATCCCGTCAGCACGTGCCACAGTAGATGACATAAATTAGGGCAGCTGGGCTCCTTTTCTTATCCTCTGGCAATACTGGGTTTGTCCAACAGGATAAGTGGGTGCCAGGTTCTGACAAAGTTTCCGCTACAAGGGGAATGGTCATGCACGCCTGGTAAATTCATCATAAAGTGGCATAAATTATATCCAAAAGTTACTAAAATCTGGAGGACTTTTTTTGCAGAGGATGGCAGCTGAAGGACGCCCCAAACGAGTTAACGCCTCTAAATAATTTTGACAAATTTTATCCCAGCTCACTGTCTATCCGGACTGGCCTACGAAACAGAAATCTTGATGAATCAGGGCCATAGATTGAGTCATTTTCTACCCAGATATTTTCGACATCAGCAATGCATGATGTAAAATGTTACTTATATATAGTATTGTTAGTCAAAACTATAAAAGATTACTTTAGTGAAAAGAGATGTTCTAAATTTCGATCTTGAGTTCAAACTCAATGATTCATGGCCTCCATGGATGTTGCCAAGTTCCACTTCTGTTTTTTGCACAACTGAATTATTTCTTTTATGCAGAGATAACATTTTAATGAATAAATGGGAATACCCATAGTGACTAATAAATAGTATGAGTAATAAAGTTCATTAGCCCATAATATCAATAATAACTCATAAAATGTGACCTCTTAAGAATAGGAATTATAGTAACCTTTACCTAGAAAGTAAAGTAAGCTATAGCTTAAAAACTGAAAAAAGTCCCAATTGTTAATGCCTTTTTGTGATTCTATAGAGAGCTGTAATCCTGATTCACAGAAGTATCATCATTCCGCCTATTCTAATTGTTGACAGGGCTTGCACAATACTTTTCACGCATCCCATGATTTGGTTATGCAACAGCTGCCTGGCACTGATTACTAAAGTTAAAGGGGCCTTCCCGCAACTAAAATGTTGATGATTCATCCTTAGGACAGATCATCATTATGAATTTGGTGGTCACCTACCACACCAATGGAGCAGCTATTTTTAGGTCCAGCAATGAGATCTTAAAATAGCCAAGGTTGAGGGTTTCTGAGGTTGAATCAGAAGATAGGTCATTGCACTATTTCATTCATATTTGAAGAACTTATTTTGTCCGCCAAAGGGCGTAACCTTCCTTTTCTTCACTATGGCTTTCTAAAGATTTTAAAGACATAATGAGACACTGAGGCACTGCTTTTGCCGTGATTTTCTAAAAAATACTGTTACATACTTTATAATACGCCTGACTTCCTTTATAATCTGCTGGGCACTCCTTCTCTGTATATGTGGCGCTCTGCAACGAGTGCGTCACAGGAAGGTATTGCATCCCTGACTGAAGATGTAATATCTTCCGTCTCGGTGATGACCTGGTTAAACTCAGAGCTCCATACCCTACATGCACCACTAGTATAGAGGGCCAATCAGGTCCTGGTGGGCGGAGTGCAGGAGTAGAGTGTAGGAGAAGAGTGTAGGAGAAGAATGTAGGAGAGGTGGAAGGAGAAGTGGTCGGGAGAGGAACGTAGGAGAAGAGGGCTCTGCACAGTTCCGTGCAGCCCTGCAGACCACCTACCGGTTGGCGCCATTACCCGGTGCCACAAAACCGGAACCTGGGCGACTACCGTCGGGTCAAAATCTACCCGCGCCCATCAACCACCGGATCGCTGGTTCCGAAGCTGAACAGTCGTTCATCGCTGCCCAGCAAACCAGAAGCGGAGGAACAGCTTCCTAGGAGCACCCCACTACCGCCGCAACTAAAGCCGTCTTGCCAGCGGAGTACCCACTATAAGGAATCTGGCTCCCCTCACATCGGGCTGTATACACCGGCAGGGATATTTAAGTAGCCCTCTTGTACCCGAACTGGCGCCCCAAGGTGACATCGGCAAATAGCACAGAATAGGAACGGAAGAACACCGCGGAGCTCTGAAACAACACCAGTCATCGCTGGGACCACCCGGTCCGTAACCTGTATACCCTGTATCAGCTGCCTGGTTACAGTAAAAGACCCATTACAGAGAACACTGGTGTCTGTACTTATTAAGAACTGTTTAACTCCGCATGCTAAGAACTACTGAGCTGCCGCACACCACCAAGTGCAGCTCCTGGCCCCAGGGACTCCCGCTCATCCTGTGGGGAGCGTCCCATCTTGCTGCCGTACATCCCCCGGAGGCCCAAGCAGCACTGCTGAAATCACAATAACAATACAATAAGTATTAACCCCTTATCTGTTCAGCCAACCCCCTTTTGATCTGGACCACCGGGCCCCACAGCCGCAGGTGCGGAACCGTGACAGGAGAAGCAACGCCTGCGACGTGAAGACCCGGCCACGGTAAGTCATATACACGCCATGTAATAATACTCTGCATTTTGTAGGGGTGAAAAGAATGAGGTGGGGGGGGCGAGGCTGCTGGTGCTGAGCCGTGGTGGGGTGCTGGTGATGGTGGAGCTGCCCCTTCAAGGTCGTGTTCTATCTGTGACGAACTGATGAGTGGTCGGTGTCACTGAACCTCAATATCAACCTGGTGGTGTGCAATAATGGGAGAAATCCAGTAGCAGTTCTGTACCAATGCCAGAAAGGTAAACAACTGTACAGCTAGGGGGCAGTTTTTGAGCAATAGGAGGAGGAACCTTTTTGACAACAGGGTGGCACTAAAAGCAGCTCGTGGTCACCACTGAAGCATAGCTGGAGGATACAGAGGACACAGATGATACACCTTCACCTGAAGACAGTTTGTCATTGCCTTTTGGTACACATGAGCAAATACATGCTGCAGTGACTGCCAAATGACCAACGAGTTGCCCCAACTTACCATTGCTGATTACTGGGTGGCTACCCTGCTAGATCCCCACTAAAAGAACAAGGTGCCATATTTACTTCTATCACTGAAGCATAACCGGCTTCCCCTCTAAGTCATGGCCCAAGTACAACCAAGGAAACAAATGTAAGCAGAGTCATATTCCATTATTCCTAGCTGTACTATTTAGTTATGGTTACCTGCTTTGATCACTAATTTTTTTTAATGCTTCTTGACTGTGTGGGTCAACTGTGGAAAGAGGCTCTGTTTTGGTGGTTTTAATTAAAATTGCTACTGTGTGGGTGAACTCTAGCAATCTTGGCTGTGTGGGTCAACTCTGGAAAGAGGCTCTGTTAGGACGGTTTTTATGAAAACTCTTGGTTACCTCTCCACTCACTCTCTTCTAGACCCATTACAGTCTGGTTTCCGCCCCTTCACTCTACAGAAACCGCCCTCATCAAAGTGACCAATGACCTTCTGACAGCAAAACGTAATGGTGACCACTCTCTGCTTATTCTTCTTGACCTCTCTGCAGCTTTTGACACTGTCGACCATCATCTCCTACTCTCTATGCTGCACTCCATTGGCATAAAGGACACTGCTCTCTCCTGGCTCTCTTCCTATCTTTCTGACCGCTCTTTCAGTGTATCTTTTGCTGGCTCCACTTCTTCCCCTCTTCCTCTCACTATTGGAGTCCCTCAGGGTTCAGTCCTTGGCCCTCTCCTCTTTTCTCTCTACACAGCCCCGATTGGACGCACCATCAGCAGATTTGGCTTTCAGTACCATCTTTATGCTGATGAACACAAACTATACACTTCAGCCCCTGACCTTACCCCTGCGGTATTAAAGAACACCAATGACTGTCTAGCTGCAGTTTCCAATATCATGTCCGCTCTCTATTTGAAACTAATCCTTCCAAAACTGAACTACTTCTGCTCCCCCCATCCACCAACCTCCCTAAATCGGACATCTCTCTCTCAGTTTGCGGCACCACGATAACGCCTAGACAGCAGGCTCGCTGTCTGGGTGTTATGTTTGACACCGATCTCTCCTTCTCCTCCCACACACAATGTCTCATCTGTTCCTGTCGCTTACACCTGAAGAATATCTCTAGAATCCACCCCTTTCTCACCATGGAAACAACAAAAACCCTCACCGTGGCCCTAATCTATTCCCGCCTTGACTATTGCAATTCTCTATTAAGCGGCCTCCCCCTCAGCAGACTTTCTCCTCTCCAGTCCATCCTTAATGCAGCAGCCAGGATCACCCATCTGGCCAATCGTTACTCAGATGCCTCTGCTCTGTGCCAGTCATTGCACTGGCTGCCCGTATACTACAGGATCAAATTCAAATTGCTTGTTCTCACCCACAAAGCTCTTCACAGTGCAGCACCCCCCTACCTCTCCTCCCTCATCTCTGTCTATCACCCCACCTGTTCTCTACGTTCCTCAAATGACCTTCGACTAACATCTGCACTAATCCGATCTCCCCACTCCCGGCTCCAAGATTTCTCCAGAGCTGCACCAAACCTCTGGAATGCTTTACCCCAAGAAATCAGGACTATCCACAACTTGCATGGCTTCAGATGATCCCTAAAAACGCATCTTTTTAAGGCAGCCTATCATACTCCCTAATAGAAGTCCTTTGTACTGTAGACAGTGAATGGGCTATCCCTCTGGACATTACTCTTCTACAAACTCCACCAAACCAAAAAGCTCTACACAGACTGTATAATGACCATCCATGTAAGCTTAGTTCTATGCCCCATTTCCTCAAGATGCCTGGACCATCAGTGCAATAAGCCCCTGTACCTTGTGCAACCCCTATCCCGTTGTAGATTGTAAGCTCTTTTGAGCAGGGTCATCTTCATTTCTTGCTTTATTTATTGTATTTTCTTTATTACATTGATTCTATGCCTATTGTTTTGTATCCAATTATTGTACTGTATTTGTTCTCTACTGTAATTACTTACTGTATATTTTTTGTACCCTACATTGTAAAGCGCTGCGGAATATGTTGGCGCTATATAAATAAAGCTTTATTATTATTAGTATTATTATTATTGGTGTGTGGGTGAACTATGCCAATTTTGTCTGTGTGGGTCAACTCTGGAATAAGGCCCTGGATTGTTGCTGTGCCGGTGAACTCTGCTTATTTTGGCTGTATTGTTCAACTCTGGAAAGAGGCTCTGTTGGGGCCTATATTTAAAATTTATTCTCTGAGGTTAAACTCTGCCAATCTTAACTGTGTGGGTCAACTGTGAAAACAGGCTCTGTAGGGACAGTCTTCATATTTTTGCCCTGTGGACAAACGCTTTGTCACAATCTCCACATTGCCTGTGTTGTTATGAGTTTGTGGAGACTGTCAGGCTCGGCTGACTCTGTGCCTCAATCACCTGAATTCAGCTCACTTAATTAAGAGCATATTTAAACTAGCTTGCAGCTCTGCTCTGGGTCAACTATACATTTGCTTTTGGCTGTGTAGTACTTGATCTCTTTGTGTTCTGAACCAGACCCTTCTTTGTTTCTTAACTGGACTTGACCCTCTGCAAGTTACCTGACTTCTCTTTATGTTTTGTACCTATGTACTCTGTTTCGGTCTCTCCGGTTTCTTGACTTTGGCCTGAATTGGATTTTGCTTCAGTTAACCCTTTGCTGCACTGCGCCATTTCCTGGATCTGACCACAGATTGCTTTGACCTCTCTTTACTACCAGTAAGTAGTATAATTGTTATATTTACTTTCCATTTATTTCAGTTAGTTTTCTTCTCCTCTGAGACTAGTTATTACTTGTCACACTCTTGCAATTTTGGCTGTGCAGCTGAACTCTGAAAATAGGCTCTGTAGGGGAATTTTTCTAAGAGTTGCTTTGTGGGAGAACCCTTCCAAGCCTCACGGTAGACTGCCAGCTCGATTACAAATCTAACTATTAACACTTTAACTGCAGCAGCTGTAGTGTATGCTACTGGAGCTGAAACTTTGGCTCGGTGGGAGAATTGAAACACAAAAAACACAGTCAAACAAACATGTAAAATACTCTGTTGTAAACAAAAACAGTAAAAAGCAAATGCTGCTAAAAAAGTAGTAAAAACAGGGTATTTAGTTGATACGTTTTTTGCAAAAAATGTACGCTAAACCGCTCTACCTCTTCACGGTAACCCTTGTCAGAGCAGTCCCTATCTGTTGTATTCAAAAACCTGACCATCTGTGGGAGAATTGTGAAAACTAGCTCTGTGGTTGTGCTCTTAACATGTTCATTTCATTCATTTACTTCCTATTTAACCATGATTGCTATGGTGACAGAAGCCCTTTAAGTAATTTCCCTATCCATATTTGTCTGCAGCGCAACTGGCATGCTCTTACCTCTATTTTTCTTCCTTTTGCAGCCCCCTTATCTTACTAAAACCTTTTTACCGACATTTTTCAGTACACAAGTTCAGTTCCCCATTGACTTGTATGGAGTTCAGAGTCCAAGGTCAAGTTCAAGTCAAGTTCGGCTCTCGAACCCGGTGAACCCAAACATCCATGGGTCTGCTTATCTCTAGTTATAAGTGAATGTATCTACTTGACAGTAAATTCATGAAGTGTAGTATGAAATGTTAAAGTTATTTTTTATGGAAAGTCCAGCTTGATTTTAGCATAAATGCCTCGAGTTTGGTTAGAGACATTGATGTATGAACATGGACACTTCCAGGCAGTATCTGGATAACATCCACAAATGCTTTTAGATGATTCATTATAGCGGTAATAATGATTGGTGCACCATCCCGTAATGCGGCATAATGTCAGTGCATAAAATTGTGCACTCAACAATGTACAGGGTGGGCCATCTATATGGATACACCTAAATAAAATGGGAATGGTTGGTGACATCAACTTGTTTGTGGCACATGAGTACATGAGAGGGTGAAAACTTTTCCAGATGGGTGGTGACCATGGTGGCCATTTTGAAGTCAGCCATTTTGGATCCAACTTTATTTTTTTCAATGGGAAGAGGGTCATGTGACACATCAAACATATTGAGAATTGCATAAGAAAAACAATGGTGTGCTTAGTTTTAATGTAAATGTATTCTTTCATGAGTTATATACAAGTTTATGACCACTTATAAAATGTGTTCAAAGTGCTGCCCAATGTGTTGGATTGTCAATGCAACCCTCTTCTCTTCTCCCACTCTTGACACACTGATAGCAACACCACAATAGAAATGCTAGCACAGGCTTCCAGTATCCGTTGTTTCAGATGCTGCACATCTCCTACCTTCACAGTATAGACAATTGCCCAGGTGGGCCATTTATATGGATGCACCTAAATAAAATGGGAATGAATAGTGATATTAACTTGAAATAACTCATGAAAGAATAAAGTTATGTTAAAACCATGCACACTTTTGTTATTCTTATTGCATTCTCAATAGGTTTGATGTGTCACATGACCCTCTTCGCATCTGCTCTGCTGCTTTGCATGTCTCAGTACAGCAGAGCTCAGTGATGACATCATTGTGCCCCGCCGTGCTGAGCTGCAGAGGGCAGACAGTGGTGGCCTGGACTCTGAAGGAGAATGCTGCCGGCAGAGGCGTCTGGGACTGTAGGAGCGGGAGCGGCATCCGCAGGTACGTACACCTGGTACGTACACCTGGTACGTACACCTCATGCACACCTCGTACAACCACTGGTACGTACACGTACACATTCAGCTCCGCTGTGTACACCTCATACACACACCGCTCTGCTCTGTACACCTCGTACACACGTCACTCTGCTCTGTACACCTCATACACATACGGCTTCGCTCCGTACAATTTGCACATACACCAATCCGCTCTGTACAACTTGTAGACACGCCGCTCTGCTCTGTACATGAGGTGCCCCCAGGGCGATGGGGTACTTGGGACCGGGCCCTGCTGCTGCTGTCTCTGGGGGAAGTCACGGGGGTCGTGACCCAGTTTCGTGCCTTGGGCTTCAGTTGAAAAAGGGGTTATATACAGGGGGAGTTTTCGTGATGCCATCCATGGTGTGTGGCTAGGGATGGCCACCACTCCTGCAGAACCTCCAGGGATGATGGGTAGCAGCTGAGATGGGACGGCTCTCCATGAGTAAAGTCAATCCCCGGGGCAGTGTAAATAGTCTATGTATGGAATGCAGGGCAATGAGCGCAAGGAATAGGCAGACTCACTGTTTCTGTAGTTTCTCAGTCCTTTACTGGAACAGATGTTATATGGAACTGTCCACGGGTCTTTTGAGAGCAACTCTGGGTGTCTTCCCATCCGGCTGGGTCTTTGGCTTCCTTACTGTGCTTGGTATTGGCTCCTGCTGCTGTATAAGCTAAGCTGCCTGCCCTGTCTCTTCCTGTGAGGTACTGGTATGACAGGCAACTCGAGTCCTTTCTCTACCCTGATGTCGGGTGTATGCTGCTGAACTCTCACAGTGTTTCTGTGCCTCCGGTGCAGTGTAGCTGGAGAACTTGGAATCCCCACTTTTCAGTATTGACTGCCGGGATGTGAGACCCTGCACAGTCTCGGACTCTGGTGTCTGTTTTATGCGCATTTCCTCTGGGGAGAGCACAGAGTTGCTCAGCCTCCCAGGTGTGTTCCTGCTTCTCTCCTCAGACCCTAACCTTAGGATTGGAAATTGTCAGCGGATCTTGGGATGAGCCTAGCATAGTTCCTTTACACCCAGGTCTTCTTCACAGTCCTCCTAGGAACTGAACTAACTAGCTCCTCCCCAGACCAGAATATATAGGGGAACTCACCCTGAACCCTGGCTTGGTCTCCCCCTTCTGGCCTGGAGGTGTGGTTTGAGGTGTGTGTTACCTGATGAGAATACCCTTTGTTGCTGTCTTGTGACACCACCACCTGGGGCAGTGATGACACTGTGGCACGTTGACCCAGGGGTGCCACATTCCCCCTTAGTGAAAGACAGTACTCCAGGACTGTGACAACTTTTCAACAAGGTAAACACAAAGAATTAATAACAATACAATGTACAGAGTCTTACAAGTAGAAAGTTACAAAAACCAATTAAATAAAAATATAAAAAGAGTTCAAAAAGCAGTCTCTCCGGTGATTAGTCCTTATCCACCGGGGCTGGTGAATATTATTTACAAAGGAGTCTCTACCATAACCAGTCCAGTGATATTTTATGGTCCATTTTTAAATAAAGTTCAAAGATATTCAAAGAGTTCCTACAGGAAAGTGTCTGTAGGTACTGGGCTTACCGGTTGCAACGTCACATATAATACACACATAAGTAAACAATTTCCCTACTGGTGTCTTGGCTTAGGAGGCCTGGTTGTTTCCTCCCAACCCCAGGCACTTTCTTTCTCTAACTTAATATGCATGGGCTGGGTCCAGTTCCTCCACCCTACTGTATACTATGTTTACCGGGTACTATTCACACTTTTCACACTAAAACATATGTACAACAGGCTATTCATATTTTAATCTTCATACCGGGACAGGATTTGACCTTTGGTACTACGCTGCGATCTTCTAAGCTCTGGAGTGTCTGATGCAGGTGTACTTAACACAATGCTACGTGTGGAGGTGCACTTTGCAGGTATCTCTGACTCTAAATGAGATGTATATGCAAATAGAGTCTGTGGAGCCTCGGTTAGGAGTCTCAAACACAGGACTAGCCATATATCCCTCCAGGGGAGGACCCAGCCAAGGGGTGGCTCCTTGCGGAGAACACCATAACCACCATATGAAGTGGCCCTTTAAGTCAATATCCAACTCTTTTACAAGTTTACAGATATGACAAGGGAATACCAAGGCCAGGTATCCATCCACATACAGCTGTTTCGGGGTGTTGCCCCTCATCAGTGTGGAGTAGGATTCTGGCTAGGTGGGAGCAAGGCCTAGTAGACCAAGATTGGTCTAAATGAGATGTGGGTTTGATAGCAGGACTGGCAAGTTCACTGTGATCAGTAATCTGTTCTTCCTGTTCTTCCTCTGTAAGTGCCACTTCTGGTCCTTCCACTCTTGAGACTTCTTGCTGTATGGGTTCACTTATCATCACTTGAGGAAATGCAAGCATTGGGACTAGGGATGGGCGAATCTACTCGCTAGGACTCGTTACTCGGCAAGTAGTAAGGGACTCGCAGGACTCGGTACTCTGCGAGTTTCCCAGTGATTACTCGCACGAGTCCAATGCAAATCAATATCAATCCTAGTTTTGTCAGAAACGCTGACAAAACTAGGATTGCCATTGTTTGCATTAGACTCGTGCGAGTAATCACTGGCTACTGTGCCAGTGATAGCAGGGAAACTCGCAGATAACTGCTGTTTCTTTGTGAGCCGAGTCCAGCTGTCTTCTCTGTGCAGCTCCAGGGTCCTAGAGCCCGCCTGCTCACAGACATTATGTAGCAGTGCTGAGATTGTTCTCAGTCTGCTCATTCCCTGTGTACAGACATGAATGTCTGTGCACAGAGATGATGTAGCAGTGCTGAGATTGTTCTCAGTCTGCTCATTCCCTGTGTACAGACATGAATGTCTGTGCACAGAGATGATGTAGCAGAGCTGAGATTGTTCTCAGTCTGCTCATTCCCTGTGTACAGACATGAATGTCTGTGCACAGAGATGATGTAGCAGAGCTGAGATTGTTCTCAGTCTGCTCATTCCCTGTGTACAGACATGAATGTCTGTGCACAGAGATGATGTAGCAGTGCTGAGATTGTTCTCAGTCTGCTCATTCCCTGTGTACAGACATGAATGTCTGTGCACAGAGATGATGTAGCAGAGCTGAGATTGTTCTCAGTCTGCTCATTCCCTGTGTACAGACATGAATGTCTGTGCACAGAGATGATGTAGCAGAGCTGAGATTGTTCTCAGTCTGCTTATTCCCTGTGCATAGACATCTATATTTATGCACAGGGGATGTAGCAGAGAGGACATCGCGTTTTGGACTGCGTCAGACGGAAGAGGATTTTTTTAATTAAAGATGGAGTCCCTAATGGCTTTTTTTTTTATTTCTAATAAAAATTTTTCCTTGTGTTGTGTTTTTTTTAAAACAATTTAATAGAAATTCATGGCGGTCATGTCTAATATTGGCGTGACCGCCATAAATTTCGGGCTTAGGGCCAGCTGATAATACAAAGCTGGCCCTAACCTCTTTATTACCCAGCGTGCCACCGCCACCAGGGCCGCTGGAAGAGCGGAGTTCAGCGCCAGAGGATGGCGCTTCAATGAACGCGCCATCTTCTGGGGCGGCTGCGGGCTGCAATTTGCAGCGGGGGGTGCCCAGAAAGCTTGGGCATCCCTGCGCTGCGGATTCCAGCCCCCAGCTGCTTAGCTGTACCTGGCTAGACATAGAAATTGCGCGGAGCCCCACGCATTTTTTTTTTATTATTTCATGAGTCAGAGTCTCAGAGTCAGAGTCTCAGAATTTCATCAGAAGCGTTGAAGCGCCATCCTCTGGCGCTGAACCCCGCTCTTCCAGCGGCCCTGGTAGCGATGGCACGCTGGGTAATAAAGAGGTTAGGGCCAGCTTTGTATTATCAGCTGGCCCTAAGCCCGAAATTTATGGCGGTCACGCCAATATTAGACATGACCGCCATGAATTTCTATTAAATTGTTTTAAAAAAAACACAACACAAGGAAAATTTTTTATTAGAAATAAAAAAAAAAGCCATTAGGGACTCCATCTTTAATTAAAAAAATCCTCTTCCGTCCGACGCAGTCCAAAACGCGATGTCCTCTCTGCTACATCCCCTGTGCATAAATATAGATGTCTATGCACAGGGAATAAGCAGACTGAGAACAATCTCAGCTCTGCTACATCATCTCTGTGCACAGACATTCATGTCTGTACACAGGGAATGAGCAGACTGAGAACAATCTCAGCTCTGCTACATCATCTCTGTGCACAGACATTCATGTCTGTACACAGGGAATGAGCAGACTGAGAACAATCTCAGCACTGCTACATCAGGCAGCAGGCAGGCTCTAGGACCCTGGAGCTGTGGCAGCCAGCACACTGAGGAGACAGGACTCTTATCTGTGCGAGTTTCCCAGCGATTACAGTTGCAAAGTAAACGAGTCCAATGCAAATAAATGACAAAACTAGGATTGCTTCAGGCTGAAGCTTCCGAGACACATCTGCGATTTGTAAATCTCACACTACTCGCTATTACTCGCTTCCCCATTCATTAACATTGGACTCGCTAGACTCGCAACGAGTAGCGAGTCCTGTGCTCGGACTCGCTAGAGTCAAGCGATTCCGAGTAATTTAGGATTCGCCCATCACTAATTGGGACTAAGACTGCTCCATAGTAATTTGTCCAGGTTTTTGGAAAATCCCCTAAAACTGTATGGAACACATTTTCTTCTTTCTTGGGTTCAGCAGGTTCAGATATGGGAACTGAAGTTTAAGGTGTCTTCAGGGTTTCAGGATACAATTTAAGGTGGTCTCTCGATACTGCTGAACTTGTTTTACCTTCATCTTTACTAACTAGACACACTTTTGTATTGTCAAAGTTTGATGGGAGAACGGTGTATGGTGTTGGTTCCCATTGGTCATCTAATTTATGAGTACGTCTTTTCTTTTATAGACTTGCTCACCAGGTTTTAAAGGAGTTGCGGGAGCATGTTGATAGTAGGCCTTTTCCTGTCTTTCTCTAGCTTGTTGGAGAGTCTTCTCAACGCATTCTTGCACTTGGCAATATTTATGCTGGCGTATGATATCCCAGCTAGCTTCTGGAACTTCTGCGTCAGGTTTGAGAATTCCCATATCCATATTTATTGGCAGCTTACCAGGTCTTGCTCTCATGAGATAAGCTGGGGGGCAGTTGATTGAACTCACCGGGTCATGGTTTTACAAGTCTACCAGGTTGGGTAACTTCTCTGGCCATTGGTTCCTTTCTGATGCT
The DNA here is from genome assembly GCA_033576535.1 of Allobates femoralis. Lineage (NCBI taxonomy): Eukaryota > Metazoa > Chordata > Amphibia > Anura > Aromobatidae > Allobates > Allobates femoralis. The sequence goes on along the minus strand of JARQOC010000008.1, from coordinate 47,223,749 downwards.
GGCAAGGTCTTTAAGAGGTCAATAACTATGTGGTTCATCTTCTCACCTAAGCCATTTGTTTGTGGATGATAAGGTGTTGTGTGGATCTTCTTACATCCATATATATTACATAATTCTTGGAACACCTCTGCTTCAAAGGCTGGACCTTGATCTGCTAAGACCTGTTCAGGGTAGCCATGAGGTCTACAAAAGTACGTCTTTAATGCTTTAGCTGCTGTTCTTGCTGTGAGATCCTTCACGGGCACCACCACTAGGAAACGGGAATAGTGGTCCACTATGGTCAAGGCATAGACATAGCCAGATCTGCTTGGTCTTAACTTGATGTCGTCTAGGGCTACTAACTCCAGGGTTGCTTGGTAATTATGGACTGGAGTGAAGCTCTCTGGCTTTCTTGATCCTTCCTTTATAGGTTGCACGGGCCACATTTTGTACACCATTCTTCAATTGATCTTTGCATGCCAACCCAGTAGAACCTTTCTCTCAGGAGAACTTCCAATGTCTTCCATCTAAAATGCCCTGTGCCGTCATGATAGGCTTCCTAGACCATTTTGACATCTCTCTTGGGTACTATGATTTGCCAGACCAACGGAGTTCTGGGATTGGTATATCTTCTGCACAACTTATTCTGATACAGGAACAGTTTACTTTTTTCCTTCCACAACTGATGAGCTTCAATTGGAGCATTCTGATTCTGATTCCGAGCATTCCTCCTGCATAAGCAATTCCTTGACCAGCTTCACAGCCAGGTCCCTGTCCTGTATGTCAGCCCATCCGTGATGTGGTAATGGGTTGAGCGTTGCCTTCTGATGCTTCTGGTACACACCTTTTCTGTATTGTGTTGCCCTAGGGTGGTGAAAGGCCAGTAGCTCTATTTCTTCCAGCTCCTCCCGTTTCTCTTCCATGTCTTTACACGGCTCCCCTCCATACACGTCGTACACACGCGGCTTCACTCCGTACACCTTGTACACTCTCGGCTCCGCTCCATACACCTCGTACATGTAAGAGAGTAAACTAATAAGCTGCTAAAACCAAGCAGACTGCCATTTTGTAGTGGCCCAGGAAAGTGAAAACACAGTCTCTGGTTGCCATGGTGACTGCTCTGTGTCTAGGAAAGTGAAAGCACAGTCTCTGGTTGCCTTGGTGATGGCTCTGTCAGTTGCTCCTGGTTCTCCACCCCTTGTCCCTGCAGGAAAAGCCGAGGACTGGGAGCAGTCGGGGATGGGGCTGTGTCTGCCATGCCTGGGGGGCGCTGCAGACGATGTGGTGGAGACCCCTGATCCTGACCTGAAAAGACGGCAATTAGCAGAAGCCACAGAGAAAAGACAGATGGAAGCTGCAGCTCGGGGAATTAAGAATCCGGCATCAGTAGATCAAAAGAAAAAGAAGAAGGAAGAGATTGATAATATGATGGCCAACTCTGTTCCCACTGGTGGTGGCAGTGGGGGTCTTCGGTGGCAGGTCGGCTAAGGCTTTTCGAGGTGCATAAGACAACAGCCTAATGGCAGACACAATACATGGGAACCTTCCGTTGTCTGGCTTTTGCTATTTGCATTCGTGGACCCAGAAGAAGTTGGCTCAGCCATGAGTTCTTGCAGTATTCGGTTTTGCTGTCAGTTGAGATCGGTTTCTAACACACTTCTCCATAATTCAGAGGGTTCAGAAATGTAATATGCAGTGACTTGCAGCGCTATTCTTAATATTTGCAGAAAATATTGTGTTGTACCTCCATGTCCTACCCCTCCCCACAATCAGAGGCACCATATTTGTTAGGGATTCAGTCTCTAAACTCGCCAGCAAGTGGCAACAGTGAGGCGCAGAGTGCCTCGTGTGCAGCTGTTGGGCTGGGGAATCATTCATCCTATAAGTGTCTGGTTGTGACTGTGCCTGGGTTATGACTTTTGCATCTCACATTGTTATTCAAGGTCCGGGGACCATGTTCAGCTTTCATATTTATATAATTAGATGTTGATTACTTTATTTAAATCCTTGATAAGTCTAACGTGTAGGTAAATTTGCTCCTGGTTCTGAGTGTGATTTACATATCCTGGGAACTCTGAGATCGGTGCATTGATGTCGGCTAACGCTGAGTGTGTGAAACTGTTATTGGTAATATTTTAAGGGGATTTTGAGACTTATACATTCCATACTTTGATCCCCATATCAGTAAAAATACTGTTGTTTATTTCTGCCTCTGTCTCAGTCTGTGACTCACTGGATCTTAATAGGACCTCCGGTCATTACATACACACTTGACACTTCTCAATACACCTCGGACACACGCGGCTCCGCTCTGTATACCTCGTACACACACGGCTCTGTTCCGTACACCTCAACCACAAGCGGCTCCGCTCCATACACCTCCTACACGTGGCTCTGCTCCATACACCTCATACACACACGGCTCCGTACACCTCGTACACGCTTGGTTCCGCTTCGTACACCTCATACAGACTCGGCTCTGCTACATCCATACTGTAAATACCTCCTAAACTCATATATAAACTTCACCTCATTCAGCACCATGACAAGCAGTGCAGCAGAGTCCTGCATACACTGAGGAGCTGATGTGACCCCTGACTCCTCCCCTCCATGTGACATCATCACAGGTAAGCACAGAGCAGCCAGGTGGAGAAGAATGCGTCCGAGATCATAGGAGCAGGAGAGGTGATGATAGGTGGCCCCTGCCTGTTGCCGAGAGCTTCTTCTGATCACCCGCCCCGTGCCACCGATGCACCACCGCCACTCTGCTCCTCCCTGCTCTCTTGCAGTCACATCCTGAGCTGCTCTGCTCCTCACAGCCCACGGAGATGTCAGGGAGTGATGAGAGCAGAGTGTCTATGGGCTGCGGCTGACAGATCGCGGCTCTTGATCTTCCTGCTTCGGGGAGCTGGCTGCTGTTTTAACAACCTGCTCCAGCGAACCGGGGAGAACCGGGAGCATCCCACCTCTGGATCTACTAAAAGGGAAGTTCAAGCCGGTAAAAGGAAAGCAAATCTTAGGTTGCCGATAGGGCCAATTCATCAAGACTGGCATAGTGCATGCTCATAGTAGGCCAGTCTTGATAGTATAAAAGGCATCAAATTCATTAAGAGGCACACAAATATAGAATCTGGAAGGACCAAAGAGAACAGAATAGGGTCTTACCCAATTTAACCACAAGAAAATGGAGCTTGGATAAGTTCACCTAGAATGGTTGTGTGAGACACAACCACTGTAACCGTATAAATCAACTGCTGCAGACCTAAGTGCAGGTATAATCTCGGAGAAAAGGAAAAGGATCCAAATTGCGCTTCCTGAATGATGGAGAATTTCATCAAAAATGATTATAAAGTTTATTTGCGACGTGTTTTGGATCAATCAGCTCCTTCTTCAGGACACAAATTTCTCCATCATTCTGGAAGTGCAATTTGGACCCTTTTCCTTTTCTCTGAGATTATATTAAGAGACACACATCACTTAATTAATTTTGCACGCCTAACAAGTGGTGTGTGCCTCCTTTGCCTTGCCAGAAATGCTACTCCAATTAAAAAGATACCATGGCACATTAATAAGGTGAAATATAGTTTTAGTTATATCATCTCAGAAGTGTACACATCTTCTGCATGCTTCTGTCTGCAACTCAGCTGGGCATAATCAAGGTCAATAAGACTGAAACGTTGACCCGTAAACACAAACATCCGAGATGATATACATGAAACTCTACTTCACCTTATTGATGTGCCATGGTATCTTTTTAATTGGATATATACTACTTCCATTGAGCACCTACAGTATCTTTGTGCCCACCACAACCACTTAAGAAATGTTACTCCAGTCAGGCATGGTCCCACTACAGCCAGCTACAGCCATGTTGACATAGCTGATTCAAATTGCATAAAAACATCAAAAGTTGTACAGTTGTATGGCTTGCACTGTGTAAACTGAGGCACTTTGTCTAACACTGTAACAACTGAGGAGCACAAAATGAGTTGGGGCATAATGACTGGCACCATATGAATTACAGGTTGTGAAAGTATTTGGCCCCTTGAGCTTTTCAACCTTTTGCCACATTTCACGTTTCAAACATAAAGATATAAATTCTAATTTTTTTGTGAAGAATCAACAACCAGTGGGACACAATCGTGAAGTGGAACGAAATTTATTGGATATTTTAAACTTTTTTAACAAATAAAAAACTGAAGTGGGGTGTGCAATATTATTCGGCCCCTTGTGTTAATACTTTGTAGCGCCACCTTTTGTTGCGATTACAGCTGCAGTCTCTTGGGGTATGTCTTGGGGTATACGGCGAAGCCCACGTCAAATTTTTTTCTGACAAATCCATAAAACAATGTAAACAAAAGGGACTGCATCTTTATTAACCCCTGGACCATGGGCGAGGGGTTAATAAAGATGCAGTCCCTTTTTTAGTATTGTTTTATTGATTTTTCAGAAACAAAATGACGTGGGCTTCGCTGTATTTCTGGAACCAGCCGGATCCAGCAGGCAGCGACGGGCTGCCCCCAACCCCCAGGTGCCTATTTGTACCTGGCCGGACACAAGAATATAGGGGAGCCCTTTTTTTTTATTTTTTCATGAATTTCATGAAATAATAAAAAAAAAATGCGTGGGGCTCCGCGCAATTTCTATGTCTAGCCAGGTACAGCTAAGCAGCTGAGGGCTGGAATCCGCAGTGCAGGGAGGCCCAAGCTTTCTGGGCATCCCCCGCTGCAAATTGCAGCCCGCAGCCGCCCCAGAAGATGGCGCGTTCATTGAAGCGCCATCCTCTGGCGCTGAACCCCGCTCTTCCAGTGGCCCTGGTGGCGGTGGCACGCTGGGTAATAAAGGGGTTAATACCAGCTTTGTTATACAAGCTGGTATTAAGCCCGAGATTCTTAATGTCAGGCCAGGTTTGACCCGGCCACTAAGAATCTCCAATAAATGGTTAAAAAAAACACCACACAGAGAAAAATTATTTATTAAAAATAAAGACACAGACACCATTAGGGACTCCAACTTTATTACCACCACATATCCCGCCAAAGACCCAGGTCTTCTCTCTTTTTTCTTCTCTCTTCTGTCATCTGTCTTCCTTCTTCTTCTTGTTGCAGCGCCGGTAAGCAGAGAGTTAACTGTGCTGTGACAGCGGGAGCCTATTAAACATGATTTAGCTATTGTAGCAGATAGAGTCTGAAGCTTCCGAGACACATCTGCGATTTGTAAATCGCACATTACTCGCTATTACTCGCTTCCCCATTCATTAACATTGGACTCGCTAGACTCGCAACGAGTAGCGAGTCCCGGGCTCGGACTCGCTAGAGTCAAGCGATTCCGAGTAATTTAGGACTCGCCCATCACTACATGGATAGCAAGAAGTGTAGATGGAATGAAGGAGTCATTACGGACTGTCAAACTGGAAAGCTTGAATATGAAACTGCTCCTCAACACAAAGAAGACACATTTTAACTTCTGCCAGGTACAACAAGGACACATGTGAGATGAAGAACGAAGAACTAGAAGTGGTAAAGGACTTCAACCTACTCGGATCAATGATCACTCAAGATGCAGCGACGACACTGGAACTCAGTAGGATAGTAGCTATGGGAAATTCATCGAAGAAGTCATTGGACAAGGTCTTCAAATCAAGGAACATTTCACTGGCAATGAAGATATGGCTCAAACATAGTCTGGTCTTTTCTGTAGCAACAGATGGAAGAGAAAGCTGGACAACAAAGAAACAAGACAGAAGAAGGATCAACCCCATCAAAATATGGTGCTGGAGAAGAATGTTATCAATACCATGGATGGCAAGGAGAACAAACAAATCCATTTTGAACAAATCAAGCCAGATATTTCACTTGAAGCAAAGATCACCAAGCAACGACTTGCCTACTTTGGACACATCATACAAAGAGAAAAATAACTAGACAAGAACATCATGGTAGGAAAGTATAGAAGGGAAAAGGTGAATAGGAAGAGAAGTAACCCAATTGCTTGACACTGTCAAGATAACAGCAAAGAAGACCCTGATGGCTTATCTAGGCTGCACAAGATCGAAGTTCCTCACAGTATTCATCCATCAAGTCACCATGGATCGAGAGCAAGCTGAAGGCCGATAATAATAATCCAGGATTACTGCATGTCTGAACTTTTTAACCTCTTCATCTCCACACCTGTTAATTTTTTTTTACATTTTGATGGCCTTTTACGATTTAGAAAAACAACAGCGACTGGCTGAAACCGTGCTGAAGCAAATGACAATAAATCGTATATTAGCAAACTCGGATGTTAGTAATATTCAAGGAGAATTCTATTCCACTCTAATTTATTCGCTCATCTCGAATAAGAACGCTCAATGATAGTTTACAAGATAAATACATATGAACGTTCTTTCATGTAACTCTTCAGGGCACTGAACAACATAGGAAAATGACTATTCCTTGCTGTTTAGTAATGGGATTGATTGACTATCACTATTGTGTACTGTTGCAAAACGCACGTGTTATTTTTTCCAAATTGACAGGTTGCCGTTACTGTGATACCTCAATTTTAATAGATATTCTGTCCAAAAGCAGTCAGCAAAATCGAAAACCAAGACAATTATTTCCATACAAATCAATATGCCACACCGAGCAGTTGAACACATGGGTTGCCCTTTTTAGCAAAAATAGCAGTGAGGTTACATGGGCACACTGATGAAATCTCTAGTGACTGATGAAAATTGCAACTAATAACTTAGTGGAGTAAATCAACGATAACCAAAACCAACAAAAACTGTGGGCACCACTTTTTAACAAGACATCAACAAAATGGAGCAAGTTCAAATAAGAGTGACCAGGAATGGTGACCGGTCTGCAAACTATGTCCTATAAGGAACAGCTACAGGATTTGGGAATGTTTAGCTTGCAAAATAGAAGACAGAGAGGAGACTTAATAGCTATCTACAAATATCTCAAGGGCTGTCACACTGTAGAGGGATCAGTTTTATTCTAATTTGCACAAGGAAAGACTAGAAGAAATAGGATGAAATTGAATGGGGGGAGACACAGATTAAATATTAGAAAAAGATGTTTTGACAGTGAGGGGGATCAATGAGTGGAACAGGCGGCCAGGAGAGGTGGTGAGTTCTCTTTCAATAGAAATCTTCAAACAGAGGCTGGACAGACTTCTGTGTGGTGCCCCTGTTTCTTGGTTGCCACAGTGGTACTGCAGTTACTCCACAGGTGTGGTGCCATTGCTCTCAGGTAAGATGGGGACACAAAACTGAGACACCCAACCACACATCTAACACCCATCCTAACTCCAGACCAGGGAGATGCAGGGTGGAAGAAACCCCTCTAGAGGGAACACCCCATCTGCTGGTTGGAGGAAGGAGCAGGTTTTATGGGGTGGGAGGAAGGAAGTTAGTCAGAGTGAGTAGTGAGAGTGAGAAGAAGCAGGAGCAGCAAGATGGAGTTCTAGAGGTCACTGGAGCTTGGGGCCTAATGGGACCAGTGGGTAGGTTAGCCAAGGAAACCCTAGTTCAGAGAACCTCGAATCTACAGCCGACTTACAGGTCGTAGTAGAGGAACTGGCTGCATGAGGCGTACCGGACCAAATTTGGTACGAAGCTGTAGGACCGAATCAAGAAAATAGAGGTCACTGAACTGCAGGTCCAGTGGCCATCACCGTGTACTCTCCCAGGCTCAGTAACTACAGAAGGTCAACAGGACGTGCTGGCTGTTGCTTAGCAGGGCCCTCAGTCCCCTGCCTTGGGACTTCTTGCACGAAGATGCAGGAGAAGGGAGAGAGAAAAACAGTGCAGGGAGGAAAGAGCAGCACAGAAAGGCTTAAGAATGGTGTCTCAGTGGAGTACACCTGGACTATGTGAGGGCTGGCCAAGCGGCACACTGGGACAGCACAGTACCCGGCTGGGTTGTATTTCCACCAACAACAAGTAAAGAGACTGGTAAGAAATGCAACCCCTTTGTCTGTCCGCTCCTTTGGCGCCTTCCTGCACTAACAACTACCACCCTCATCCACATTAACTTTCATACTAAATCCTGGGGATGCTCTCCATCCATGGGGAGTGTTACATCTAGCTGCAACAACACCTATTCCCCGGGTTCACTACAAGTAGCGCTGGTCACCCTGATCAGAGACCACGGATGGCGTAACGAAAGGCTTTATTTCCCCTGTAAATGTCCCCTTTTCATGCTCAATCAGGGCAATGGATTCTGGGGTTGCCACTGTGACTATTGAAGAGACTAATACCCAAGAGTGTCCAAGTACCCCAGCCCTTGCTACCGTTGCATCTGTCTGGGATGATTTAGTGAATCCTGCTTTGAGCAGAAGTTGGACCAGATGATTCAAGAGGTCCATCCAATTTTAACATTCTAAGAATCTATGTGTTACTGAATATTCAAAAACACTACTTTTCTATAGGAGTGAATATGTACAGGAGAGGATGTTGTGAAATATGGTGATAGATCCGGTTTATCCACTGTGTATTTCCTTTCACTTGTGACATGAGAGAAACAATGCGGGTTGGCCACATTTTGAAATATACAATACATTAGCTCGAATATACATAATACTTTCTGTGAACGTTGTTTTCCAAAGAAAATCTCAGTTGAACAATATCCAAGAGAAGAAATGTTGTGTGTTTTTAATGAGCCTTATCTACGTATGTACGAGACTGAGAAAGTCTTGATATTTGGCAGCTTATTCAGCCTGTGGAAACATTCATGATAATAATGTGATTTTCTTGTCAACAAATGTGATCAATTTTATATCCTGCCTGGAAATGAGCATGTGCCTGTTACGTCCTTAGTCTTTGTTTGCAATTTACATAATCCACCAAGTCAAAGCACGAAAGAGGTATAACCCTATATAGTTTCTCATCCATTCGTCTCAGTTCTACAGTGAGTTTTGATTACTTCTGACTAATCCCGTTAAAAATCTCTAGTATAATACCTAAGGAAAACATTTCCGCTCTCCCGTCGTATGCTTTAGTTATCACTTACAACTTCCTTGTGGTGCCTCCTGGAAATGCATGAAGAATTGACAGCTTCCCATTGTAACTGACATGCTTTAATACATATTCTTATACTTATCACTTCTGACCATTTTATTTCACATATTTTCAGCAGATGTTAAAGAGAAATAACTCAACACCAAGTTCTAAGAAAAGTTCCAGAATTGTTGCTTTTTGGAGAAAGCGAGCATTTACTCTTAGGCTACGTTCACACATTGCGTATTTTGCCGCGTTTTTTTACGCGCACTTTTCAAAATACGCAATGTGCCTTATGTCTGCCTGCAAAGTGAATGGGAAATTCACTTTGTAGTGCAGACATTGCGTAAAAATACGCAGTGCGTTTTCCGGGAGGAAACGCAGCTCCGTAAACAATTGATATGTCAATTGTTTACGCAGCTACTTCTGCGTATTCTCCCAGAGGGGAGGAAGAATCCAGCTTCCTCCTCCCCTCTGGGGCAGCTGTGGCCGCCCATTAGACTTCACAGTGTATTAATACACACTGTGAAATCTAAATTAAACAAAAGCAAGTGTGTGAAGAATAAAAAAGAATGAATACATCACCTTCCGACGCCTTCTGCCGCTGTGCGATCCTCGGTTCTAAGTCAGATCTCTTCTGACAAGACCTGTGGTGACATCAGAGGGGGGGCGTTCCCGGGCACTCGCGGTCATGTGACCGCGAGCAGCCAATCAGCGATGGGACCGCCCGGTAACGCCCCCCTCTGACGTCATCACAGGTCCTGTCAGAAGAGATCTGACTTAGAACCGAGGATCGCACAGCGGGAGAAGGCGTCGGAGAGGTGAAGTATTGATTCTTTTTTATTTTTCACACACTTGCTTTTGTTTAATTTAGATTTCACAGTGTTTATTAATACACTGTGAAGTCTAATGGGCGGTCACACATGTCACAGAGGGGAGGAGGAAGCAGGATTCTTCCTCCCCTCTGTGACATCACTGCGCTTTCTGGGGGAAAGAAAGCGCAGTGTGTGAAAGCCCCTGCGTATTTTGCTGCGCTTTTTTGCGCGGCCAAAAAACGCGGCAAAAAGCGCGCGCAAAAAAGCGCAGCAAAATACGCAAATGTGTGAACGTAGCCTTAGACATGGGTGAACCTCAACTGTAAAGTTGGGGGTCCTCATCAAATACCTAATATTTCAGCACGGACCCCTAACAAGGACTTCCCTGAGAAGTCTGTGTTACTGTTCAGGTTGGGGTTCGTCTGGGAGCTGTAAAATGAAGCAAAACAGTGAATAACCAGCATCATTATACTCACTGAGGACCCACACGCTTTTACATTTGGGCTGCTCATTAACTTCCTCTGTATGCACTGCACTCTACCTCCAACAGCCAATCACATGCCCACTCTCTGTAACAGGGTGTGTGATTGGCTGTTGCGCTCCTCACCCATTGTTCCGGCATCTGTGATTGGTTGCCATAACCAATGAACCTGCCATCATAGTAGTGTAAAAATAAATAATAAAAAAAAAATGACAGCACTTCACTGTATTTTTAATCTCAGTTCAGAAAAAGCGAACAGCTAAAGGCTGCCACCCCCAGCTGCCAGACAATACCTTGGCTGGCAATCAAAATACAGGGGAGCCCATTATTTTTTTAATTACTTAAATACATAATTAAAAAAATGTGTGGGCTACTTTTAATTGAAAAAAACTCACCATAAATCAGCCAGGTCAAATATCAATTGCACCCAGCAGCAGGCTGTCAGCTCTTTTGGTGAGTTTTTGTCTAAGTTTAATGTCCTGTTTCGGGGGCTAGTTTTGATTGCCAGCCAACGTGAAATCCAGGCAGCTGGGGGCTGTTATTCTCAGTGTGGTGAAGCCTATAGTTATTTGACCACACAGGCTAAAGAATAGCAGCCTGCAGCCACCCCAGAAATTGGTGTAATTATTAGAAGCGCCAATTCCTGGTGCTTTACCTGTCTCTTCACAATGTCCTGGTGTTTTGTCATGGGAGTGGTAGAAGGGGTTAATGACAGCTGAGTGAACTCAGATCACTTCCCTGCCAGAAGCCAGACTGCTGTGCCACCATGTCCCGCAATATGGCAGTGGGGTCACCTGAGTTCACTGCCGCAGAAAGCCCTCAGTGACTCAGTTAATGATGTCAGCGCTCCCAGTGGCAGTCAGCATGATCACAGAGATTGCATATAGAGGACACTTGTTCCACTGCTGCAGTTTCTGGATGAAAAAGAGCTGTGTGTGCTTTGTGGGACTCAGTACAACAGTTCAGTTACAGTTCAGTTCTTACACGGGTTACAAGCGTTCCCCTCTGGGTTCCTCTCTACTCCCTGCAGCCAGGTTGTTACTCTCTGTGAGCGCTCACTCTTTCTCTAGTCCTTTCTAGGCTTTACTCTCTCTCATTCTCTGCTTGTGTCTCCGGACAGTTTAGCGGTAGCTCGGACCCCTGTGAGTCCTCGTGGTCGCCACTGAGCTGCCTGTCCTTTGGGTGGAAACTCTAACCTGGAGTTGGAGCTCCCCGTCGGTGAATCTGGGGAAACCGGGTAAATCGTCGGTCCCCTTCAGAGCCGACACTCTGCTTCTAGCCTAGCCTCCAATGGTCCTTCCGTGCGAGGCTCTATCAGGCTCCTTCCTGACCCGTGTGACTCCGGTTTCTATATGGAAGGCTACTCCGCTAGCAGTTGGTCGTTAGTTGTGTTCCTTCAGACTCAGTGTTGCTGATCTGCCTCTTCCCTCACACTCCTGGGGTGCTGGTTATGGACGTACTTTCTCTCCGTGGTTTCACTGGCACTTCGGATTCTGCACTCCATCAACCCCACTCCTCCTGGACATGTGTTTCTTTCTTGGCTTCTCAGCCTGCTTCTGGTCTACTGTTCTTTACTCGTCTGTGCTGCTCAGCCAACTCCGGCCTACTTCTGGTCTTGGCTGCTCAGCACCATCGGCCTACTGACTATTTTCTCCTCCCCTTCCTCTATTTCTACCATCTGTCACCTGACCTGCTTGCTGTCCCACCCACTGTTCTCTAAACCCACCACCCCTTGCCCCCCTAGAGTCCCGATCTCCGGGTTGGGTGCTGCCCTCTAGTGGTGTGTGGGATGTCTGTGAGGGTGTTTGTGGTGTAAACCGTCTTCCTTCCTATCTGGCTGCAGTTCCCTATGTGGCCTCCTGGTCGCAGGGGCGCCACATAATCATTGGAGTTTATATTTTGGGGTTAATAAATTGGAAATGAGAGTTGTCTGTGTGTTTTATTTCAAATAAAGGATAGAGTCATAGAGTGTCATAGATAGAAATGCATGAGCATTCCTCAAAACACATTCTCCAATGTCAAATTCGGCAAGAATATTGCAGATTCAGTTCGCAGTCAAAACCCAAGCTTTTTTTTTTTTTTTTAAATTTCCAAACACGGCTTTGTTCAGGAAAATTGAAATTGCCCTAAGACGTTCTCTGTTTGTTTATGGCCAAAACACTCCTTGGAAGAGCCATTAGCTGGGAACAACAGGAGTGTTCCCGCCATAGGGTTTACCGTCTTGTATCCAGCTGTAGAATGTTTTTGAGCTTTCAATTAATTTTTTTAAGCTTCCTGGAGATTGCAGTTGTTTTGACACCTGCAGGTTGCGAATTTTGGAAACAGTGCCAGATGTGGCGGCAGCTGGGAAGTCCAGGAAGCTTGCAATGTCCTTACAACATCCGTTTAAGAGAGCTTAATATTTTTTGAGGATTTTTTTCCTGGAAGTCACTGCAGCCGCGAGACAGGTGAGTATAATTCTTTAACATTAAGTCCCTGTTTGGGGTCTGGGCGGAACACTCAGGTGTTTGGTACGGACTAGAGATGAGCGAGTGTGAAAAGACTCGGAATCGCAAGACCCCAACGAGTCCGAGTCAAGGACACGGGACTCGTTGCGAGTCCAGCGAGTCCAATGTTAATGAATAGGGACCCGAGTAATAGCGAATAATGACATTTACAACTCGCTGATGTGTCTCTGAAAGTGTGCGAGTCCAAACTCGCTGGTTTTTCTCTTATTTTGAGGCTTGTAGCCGATGATGCGAGGGAAGCGATTCTCCAGCACACACCATGCTTTAAGGAAACAGGAAGCGAGTCGCGCTGATAGGCGCACACACAGAGCAATCCATTCATCAGTGCAATCATGGCAGCAGGACGTGGCACGGTGAACACACTGCGTCTTATTGCACTTGTGGAGGCTCGTCCATTTCTATGGCTTCCTACAGATCCTGAGTATGGGGATACGACCCTAATTAATACAGCCTGGAGAGAGATCGCCCAAGAGATGTTCCCTGCGTTCCATCGGAGTGACCATGAGGAACAGAGCAATCTAAGTAAGTTAAATGAGTTCACACGTTATATATTGCATTTACTGTATATATACTCGTGTATAAGCCGACCCGTGTATAAGCCGACCCCCCTATTTTTGCCCCGAAAAACTATGAAAACATATTCACCGCCATCCTGGTATACAGCGGCTATCACTGGTAGACAGCCCCCCAGCAGAGTATACACCTCCCCCTGCAGAGTATACAGGCCCCCAGCTGGGTATACATGCCCCCATATTGTGGTATACAGGCAGGGGCGGACTGGCCCAGGTGCCACGGGTCATGCGGCTGCAGGAGCATGAATAATCCGCATGTCCCTGAAGCAGCAGGCGGAAACGGAAGCTCCTGGCCGCGCGATGACGTCATCAGCACGCGGCTGCGTCCGGGAGTGAGCGTCTGTGAGTGGCGTGCGGCTGCGACTGTTAGCGAGCGGCTGTGAGGAGCGCGAGGCTGCGGCTGGGAGCGAGCCATAGGATAATGCGGGAGCTGCGGTGACTGTGAGGCGGCCGCCAGTCATCACCCCCCCCCACCCCCCGTCCTCACCTGTGTCGGGCCAGTGAGGGAGGGTTGCGACCCAAACTGTAGGGTGCCAGTCAGTCCCTGTATACAGGGCCCTCAGTGTGTGTACAGGCCCCCCCAGCAGTGGGTATACAGGGCCCCCAGTAGTGGGTAGACAGTGGCCCAGTGGGTTTACAGGGCCCCCAGCAGTGGGAATACAGGGCCCCCATAGCAGGGTATACAGGACCCTGAATGTGTTATCATGCTCCACCGCATAGTTGCCTATATTTGGATGGGGTCACAACAGTACAATGAGTTTAATGTCTGATCCTCCTGGCTCTTTCGGCCAAGGGGTTGGGTGTATATAAATACCACTAATGACCAGAGTCTGGTGCCCGCACTATTACATTCTCTATGCGTTGACATGTGTCCTGCCTCATTTGTGATTGTGGCCACGTGAGCTCAATGTCCGTAATGCTGTTGATGATGTTCCACACTGTCGTGTCACTGTGCCTTGTATACACATTACACACACAAAATGAATAAAATGTTATTGTTGATTTGTACACATACTTTTGTTGTTTCAAATATTACACATCTCTAAAGCCGGTTTCAAATAATTTCACAGTTGACCATCTTAAAAAACGGTGGAGGAGCTGCCGGGACCAGCATAAGAAGCAGTACCGGCAGTACTCAGAGAGACAACCGGGAGCCGCTCCATTGCTCAACCACTACCACTTTTATGACCGGCTGTCCTTCCTTCACCCGGTGGCCCGTATGCCAAGGTATGTGTCTGCAGCACTGTTGTGTACATTTAGTATTATTTATTAATATATACATTAGGTTCCATTTCGGCTCTGTGGGTAGCAGAGTATACACGTGGCTCTGTGGGTAGCAGAGTATACAGGCGGGTCTGTGGGTAGCAGAGTATAAAGACGGCTCTGTGGGTAGCAGAGTATACAGGCGGGTCTGTGGGTAGCAGAGTATACAGGCGGGTCTGAGGTAGCAGAGTATAAAGACGGCTCTGTGGGTAGCAGAGTATACAGGCGGGTCTGTGGGTAGCAGAGTATACAGGCGGGTCTGTGGGTAGCAGAGTATACAGGCGGGTCTGTGGGTAGCAGAGTATACAGGCGGGTCTGAGGTAGCAGAGTATACAGGCGGGTCTGAGGTAGCAGAGTATACAGGCGTCTCTGTGGGTAGCAGAGTATACAGGCGGGTCTGAGGTAGCAGAGTATACAGGCGTCTCTGTGGGTAGCAGAGTATACAGGCGGGTCTGAGGTAGCAGAGTATACAGGCGTCTCTGTGGGTAGCAGAGTATACAGGCGGGTCTGAGGTAGCAGAGTATACAGGCGGGTCTGTGGGTAGCAGAGTATACAGGCGGGTCTGAGGTAGCAGAGTATAAAGACGGCTCTGTGGGTAGCAGAGTATACAGGCGGGTCTGTGGGTAGCAGAGTATACAGGCGGGTCTGTGGGTAGCAGAGTATACAGGCGGGTCTGTGGGTAGCAGAGTATACAGGCGGGTCTGAGGTAGCAGAGTATACAGGCGGGTCTGAGGTAGCAGAGTATAAAGACGGCTCTGTGGGTAGCAGAGTATATAGGTGATGAGAATAGGGTTAATAGATGGTGCTACATTGTTGGGGCGTGCTAGAGGGAGCAGAGATCCGATTACTGCCATAATTTCTGACCTTATTAAAGATAGCGGCCGCAGCTAAATGACATCATGGCAAAGGTAAACATGGGGTGTGGTTAGCTGCAGGAGGTTAGTGAGAGGTGTGGGTTGTTTGGCAGAGGGCGTGGTGTGGGCGTGGTGAGCGCTGCTCCAGCGTCAGATACGCTGCGAGCACGGAACCGCGGCACATCTCCAGGAGCAGAGGACGTGTCCGGTACGTCCGTAGCCCCCGGCCTCCCCGTTGTCCGCACACACAGCCCCGCTGTGACCTCTGCAGTGTCACAGGCCCCGGCGGGCGTCTGTCATCTCCTCCTGACACTGACCTCCTCCTGATTTGATTGTCTGTGTTGTCCCCCCCCGCTGTCAGCATCAGTGATCTGCTAAGACCTGTGGGTGCACAGACGGGGGAAGTACAAATGCCAGCATGCCGGGGCGGATTGGGCGCTGTGAGGGGCGCAGGTCTTGCTGTGAGCGGAGGGCGCGAGGCCGCTCGAGAAAACGCTATAGCGGCTGTGTGAGTTAAGCGTCTGCGGCTCGCGAAGGCGCATACGCGTCTCCGCTCGCAGTGACGCTAAGGAGTTTGGGATTAGGCTACAGTGCCGGAATTTCAAACTCCCGATTATATAAATAGATTATATATATATATATTGTATACCTTTCAACCCCTTCCCTGCTTTATATAGATGATATAAGCTAAAAGTTTTGTGAATTAAGTATGTCAAGTAAAAAGTGAAGTCAGGGGGACTTTTTTTTTTCATGTGAACCATTGGTGTTATTGATCGTCTAGATTAGATGGGATGGGGGGGGGGTGGGTGTTAATCAGGGGGTGAAAAATTATGTATTAGTATGGAATTAGCAAAGAAAGTCACGTATTCCTTTATGTTATGTACAGTTGGTTATTCTTTCATTATAATAACAAATATCTGATTAATAATACACAGATACACAGAGTCTAAAAAGCGTGCAACTTAATGTTTGACCTATGTTTTTGTTTCCAAATGCAATGCATTCACCAAATTTTTTTTTACTTTACCCACAGAGAAGCTTACTACAGAGGGCGGCGTGCTGTGAACCCTCCACCGCCAAACAGAAGGCGGCGTGGAGAACACCCACCACCACCACCACGGCCGGCGCCACCACCACCACCGCCGTCGCCGCCGCCACCACCACCAGCATCGCCGCCAGCAGCGCCAGGGCCAGCACCACCACCGCCGCCACCAGCGGCCGGGCCAGCACCACCACCGCCGCCACCAGCGGCAGGCCCATCAAACACCACCACCGCCCTCCCCGCCACCACCACCACCACCGCCACCAGCGGCCGGGTCCGCACCACCACCGCCCCCACCAGCGGCAGGGCCAGCACCACCACCGCCACCACCAGCGGCAGGGCCAGCACCACCACCGCCACCACCAGCGGCAGGGCCAGCACCACCACCGACGCCACCAGCGGCAGGCCCAGCTTATGGTCCCATCCCGGGGTCTGCACAATTAAGTGTGCAACAGAGTAATGCTGACTTTGCCCGCAGTATTATACCATTCATGGATAATATTCCATTTGACAGGCTACTGCGGGCAAGGTCAGCATTACAGATAGTGCTGGAAGCCTGTCAGCCAGGAAACGACCCCGGTGATGTGTTCCAATATTTGGATGGGTGGAAAATAAACTGTAACAGGCTGGGCAGGCCCACAACACGGGACAGCCAAGTCCCACCCCACAGGGCTTTGCCTCACTGCCAGTGGCCAGCTAACAGGGACCTACCACCGTTCCCTACACCTGTTCAGATGATCCACCCTGAAGGGTTCGGCCAGGCCATCTGTGGGGCCCTTGACCTTTTGCAGGACGGACAGCCCACCTACCAGGACCTGTAGGGCTCCATTTGTTGTTGTTGATGTTGTTACCTTAATTGTAAAAGGTAGTATTTTTTGGAATGTCCAAACAGTGCTGCCATTTTTTTTTTTAAACACAGTTTTAAAAACCAGCTTTGTGTCTGTCTTTTTTCAAGGAATGAATGTGGAGTTTTTTTTTTGGTTGGGCTTCAAGTCATCATAATTATTATAATTATTTATTTATATAGCGGCCATAGGTTCCATGGCGCTTTACATGAGGAAAAGGTAGAGAAGGACAAGTACAATAAACATAGACAATAAGGTCATACAGGTACAATAGTAGAGGACCCTGTACGCGTGGGCTCACATTCTACGAGGGGTGGGTGGGGATACAATAGGGTGGGGAAGGTGTCGGTCGTGGGGCGTGTAGCGGGGTCTCATGGCAGGTTGTAGGCCTGTCGGAAGAGGTGAGTCTTTATAAGTATCTTTAAGGTTCAGAGGGTAGGCGACTGACTGATGAGGTGGGGCAGGGAGTTCCATAGCATGGCGGATGACCGGGAGAAATCCTGTATGCGGTTGTGGGAAGAGGAGATGAGGGTGGACTGTAGGACAAGTTCTTGGGATGAACGCAGGTTGCGTGAGGGATGGTATCGGGAGATCATGTCGGAGATGTATGGTGGGGATAGGTTGTGTAAGGCTTTGAATGTCATGGTCAGTGTTTTAAAGTGAGCTCTCTGTGGGCCGGAGGGGCCAGTGAACGGCTTGGCAGAGGGGGTAGGCAGGGGAGTAGCGTGAGGACAGATGGATTAGCCGGGCAGCAGAGTTTAGTATAGATTGGAGAGTTGCAAGAGAGTTGGCAGGGAGACCTATGCGAAGGAGGTTGCAGTAGTCAAGGCGGGAGATGATGAGGGCATTTATGAGTGTTTCAGCAGTGTCAGGATTGAGGAACGACCGAATTGGTTAAATATTTTTGAGTTGGAGTCACAGGGACTTGGTTAGGGACTACAGGTGGGCTTGAAGGAGAGGGAGGAGTCAAGGATTACCCCGAGACAGTTGGCGTGGGGGACAGGGGAGAGAGCATCATTAGCAAGTACTTTACGGCCCGCATGGCGCATGAAGTCACCTTGGTTACTAAGTGTCAAATCATGACTCCACATACAACTGTTGCTGACAAACAGTGCCTGTGTTTGGGGGGTTACTTTATGCCTCGCTATGGCAACAAGACTATGAACACACATGTGAGAGGCTGGGACGTCTACATGCTACACATCGCGTCTACGCGTTTTGTATGGAGCGTACAGTGGGACCCTTCAACAGGCTCCAGCAGGATGATAGTCCAAGCAACGCCCACGATGCAGGCATAGGATTGGTGCCTGGAAAAATTAGCCCAAGTGGCTGTTTCCCATTTTTGGTATAAATGTAGGCCTAAGGGCCATAAAAAGCTTGTTAGCCAGGGTGTCTCCCAAACCATGATAAGCTTGTTAGCCTGTGTGGCTCAAAAAATTAGCCCAAGGGGCTGTTTGGCAATTTGGGTATAAGTGCAGGCCTAAGGGCCATGATAAGCCTCTTAGGCTGGGTGTTTCCAAAAATTAGCCCAAGGGGCTGTTTGGCATTTTGAGTGTAAATGCAGGCCTAAGGGCCATGATAAGCCTCTTAGGCTGGGTGTCTCCAAAAATTAGCCCAAGGGGCTCTTTTGCATTTTGGTTATAAATGCAGGCCTAAGGGCCATGATCAGATTGTTAGCCAGGGTGGCTCAATAAATTAGCCCAAGGGGCTGTTTGGCAATTTGGGTATAAGTGCAGGCCTAAGGGCCATGATAAGCCTCTTAGGCTGGGTGTTTCCAAAAATTAGCCCAAGGGGCTGTTTTGCATTTTGGGTATAAATGCAGGCCTAAGGGCCATGATCAGCTTGTTAGCCATGGTGTCTCCAAAAATTAGCCCAAGGGGCTGTTTGGCAATTTGGGTATAAGTGCAGGCCTAAGGGCCATGATAAGCCTCTTAGGCTGGGTCTCTCCAAAAATTAGCCCAAGGGGCTGTTTTGCATTTTGGTTAAAAATGCAGGCCTAAGGGCCATGATCAGCTTGTTAGCCAGGGTGGCTCAAAAAATTAGCCCAAGGGGCTTTTAAATGTTTGCTAACAGAAAATAAAGGTTGATTCCTTGTGAAAAGGTGTTGTGATGGTTAATGAAACCGAAGTTAAGGTGTAGTGTTGGTTTAAGATGAAGCAGCCTCATTACCAGGTTGCAGGAACATGGTTACGCAAATCGTTACTGGTCTTGTACATACTGCTTGTACCAAAAAGACACAATATAATACAATGATTAATTATATCATATTGATGTTGAACGTGGCACTTCAGCTCTGAGTACTGTCGTCTTCAGGGCTCGAGAAGTCTTGTGAAATCCAGTTCCTATTAAACTTAATTAGAGTAAGCCTGTCTGCATTCTCTGGAGTAAGACGTGTCCTGGTATCAGTTATGATACCCCCAGCGGCACTGAAAACCCGCTCTGATGTCACACTAGCTGCAGGGCATGCCAGCACCTCCAAGGCATACAACGAGAGCTCTGTCCAAGTGTGGAGCTTGGAGACCCAGTAATTAAACGGGACTGCGGCATCAGTCAGGAAGCAGGTACTGTCACTTAAGTATTCTTGTACCATGTTGGTAAGTTTCTGTCTCCGAGAGATGGTTACTGGAGCAACATGGCGCTGCAGGTTCGATGGCTTATTGAACATAGCCCACTTTGCGGACATCTTTCCAGCATCTCTTCTGGACAGCGTGGATGATTGTGCCCCGACCAAAGGCTGCTGTTGCACAGAGTTGCTAACTATGGGCAGAGTGTTGTCTGACGGTGATATTCGAAGCATATTATCCACAAGAACCCTCTTGAAATAGTCAATTGTCAAGCCACGTGGTGACTGAAACAGCAGCGAGGTGAATTTATCTTTATAACGTGGGTCCAGAAAGGTGGCCAACCAGTAGAGGTCGTTGTGCAATATGTTAATCACTCGTGGGTCTTCTAGCAGACAAGTCAACATGAAGTCAGCCATGTGTCCTAAGCTGCATAGAGTCATGTCTTCAGTGTCCTCAGAACGATGTTCAATACCCATTGTATCCGCAAAGTCTGTCTCCGCCTCCTCCTCTCCAGGCCACCCATGGTGGACAGACACAAAGCTGGGGTTGTGAGTACCATCTGGGTTGACATCGGCACCAACAAAAAATAAATCCTCTTCATCGTCTTGCTCCTGTTCCTCCTCAGGAGCCATAGTTGCCTGGTCATACTGGCTTTGCTGGCTAGGTACTGCGCTGTTTAAATCTGGCTCCATAGCCATCTGCTGGGCTCTCAATGCTTCATTTTTCTGATTAATGAGGGATTCTTTCAGCAGACACAGCATGGGTATAGTGACACTGATGATGGACTGATCACCGCTCACCAGTTTTGTGCAGTAGTCAAAATTATCAAGAACCTCAGATGTGTCAGCGATCCACACCCACTCCATTGTACTAATATGTCGTGGCTGACTGCCGGTCTGACGGGCATGTTGCAACTGATACTCGGATATTGCCCTCTGCTGCTCATTGATCCTCGATAACATATGGAATGTAGAGTTCCATCGTGTCGGCATGTCACAAATGAGTCTGTGGTTGGGCAAATTCAATTGCTTTTGAAGCAATGAAAGTTTTCCAACCGCTGTTGACGAATGACGAAAATGTGCACAAACTCGACGCACCTTCTCCAGTAGGTCACATAGCTCTGGGTATGTACGCAGGAATTTCTGCACTACTAGATTCAGCACGTGAGCCATGCAAGGCACGTGCACAAGGTTTCCGAGCTTTAGTGCAGCCACTAGGTTACGACCATTGTCGCTCACCACGAGACCGGTCTGGAGTTGGAGTGGGGATAGCCACTCATCTGTCTGTTCCTTCAGACCTTTCAACAGCTCTACTGCAGTGTGCGGTGTGTGACCTAAACAGATCAGCTTCAGCAGAGCCTGTTGGCGTCTTGCTGAAGCACTGCAGCAAACCTCCCAACTTGGCCGTGATGTTGAGGGCAATTGAGGATTGGTCGAGGAAGCGGAAGATGGGGTAGTGGACATATAGGATGATGCAGAGACCCTGAATGAGGTTGTGCCAGCTATCCGTGGCGTGGGTAGGATGTTTGATGTTACACTAACATCGTTTGGCACACTCTCCACAACGTTGATCCAATGCGCGGTGAGCGAGATGTACCGGCCCTGTCCTGAACTGCTTGTCCACGTGTCCGTAGTAAGGTGTACTTTCCCGGTTACAGCGTTGGTGAGGGCACGCTTGAGGTTGTTAATGACATGCTCATGTAACGCGGGGACGGCACAACGTGAAAAGTAGTGGCGGCTTGGAACCGAGTAGCGTGGTACTGCCACAGCCAAAAGCTCACGGAAAGAGTCTGTACCCACAAGCCTAAACGGCAACATCTCGACTGCTAACAACTTAGCTATCTGGGCATTTATTTTTTTGGCTAATGGGTGGGAAGAGTGGTATTTCTGCTTCCTTTCGTACAGCTGTGTCACTGATAACTGTAAGGATGTTGCTGACCGAGAACTGTCTGCACTCGTGTTCAGTCTCTCTGCAACCGCTGCTTGTGATGAGTACATATGAGCTGGACCAGCTTCAGCAACACTTGATTGTGACGGACGTATCTGAGTTGCCGTCGCAGTCTTTGGGTCAGATGACACTGTTGTGGAAGGCTGCACTTTTGACCACTGAATAGGGTGCTGACCAGCCATGTGCTTCCGCATACTGCTGGTGCTCTGGTTTCCTTTCCCGTGGCCTCTGCTTAGCCTTGCATGGCAGATGGTACAGATGACCACATTTTCTTGAGAAGGCCCATCTTTAAAAAATTTCCACACAGTGGCTGACCGACCTCTAGGCTTGACTGTACTCCCTGAGGGATTACTGAGGCCCACATTTGAGACATTTTGTCCAACAGTTGACAAATTTTGAGCCACAGTGGACACATTTTTGGCAACAGTGGTGACTCTTTCAGTTCTGGTGGGGAGAGTCGGCCTTGGTGCCTTTGTTGGTGGGACATACACACTGTCTTCCTCCGTGCTGCTCTGCTGGCTCTGCATCGCAACATTCCACGTGGGATCAGTTGTCTCATCATCAACCCCTTCCTCTTCTAAATCTTCCCGATAACAAGATAGATTTTGCTCCCCAGATGACAAGTGTGTCACTGTCTCATCATCATCATCCTCCAACTCCTGAGACGGTCTAAGACTTTGCTGAAAGACACGTTCATGTGGCCGGGGTGTCTCTAAAACTTGTCCATGATTGGACAATTCTTCATCAAGTATCTCATCTACTACGGAGTCTGGCAAACCGGATTCATGTAAAGGATTATATGTACCAAATAAGTCATCTGAGTGACCCATGTCTGTGTCAATATTTTCATGGGGCTGCTGTTGGTCTGAGGAACTGTGAAGAGGTTGTGGATTAGATGACCCAGCATGGTATGTACCAACAGTAGACACAGTGCTCAAGGAACCTTGAGTGCTGCAAGAACCTGTTGTTGAGGTCTTGTCTGCCAGCCAAGACGTTAGATGCTGTTCGTCTTCCGGCCTCAATACTCGTTTACTTTCCTGACGGGGAAAGTTAGACAGGAGGAACGATCGATCAATCCTCGTCTGTCTGCCCGAACTGGTGGATAGTTGGCCACGACTACCAATGCCTGTACCTCGTCCCTGTCCCTTAGCAAGACTTTTTTTGGGATTTGGTTTTTTTGTGTGACATTTTATAATTTCTGGTGGCTTTCTGGGGCTTGTAAAACAAGTAGCAGGTACTATTTCGAGAAAGGTACACACTAGAGGCTAAGATATTTTAAGAGAGATGGAAGGTACCGTGCGAGCTGCAGGCAGGACACCGTACAGCAACGCACTGGCACAGGAAAAAATTGTTTAGTACGCAGAACCAGGCACTGTTAGGCTGCGGTGCTGGCTGCGTGCAAGTTTACAAGTACCGTGCGAGCTGCAGGCAGGACACCGTACAGCAACGCACTGGCACAGGAAAAAATTGTTTAGTACGCAGAACCAGGCACTGTTAGGCTGCGGTGCTGGCTGCGTGCAAGTTTACAAGTACCGTGCGAGCTGCAGGCAGGACACCGTACAGCAACGCACTGGCACAGGGAAAAATTGTTTAGTACGCAGAACCAGACACTGTTAGGCTGCGGTGCTGGCTGCGTGCAAGTTTACAAGTACCGTGCGAGCTGCAGGCAGGACACCGTACAGCAACGCACTGGCACAGGGAAAAATTGTTTAGTACGCAGAACCAGGCACTGTTAGGCTGCGGTGCTGGCTGCGTGCAAGTTTACAAGTACCGTGCGAGCTGCAGGCAGGACACCGTACAGCAACGCACTGGCACAGGGAAAAATTGTTTAGTACGCAGAACCAGGCACTGTTAGGCTGCGGTGCTGGCTGCGTGCAAGTTTACAAGTACCGTGCGAGCTGCAGGCAGGACACCGTACAGCAACGCACTGGCACAGGAAATAATTGTTTAGTACGCAGAACCAGGCACTGTTAGGCTGCGGTGCTGGCTGCGTGCAAGTTTACAAGTACCGTGCGAGCTGCAGGCAGGACACCGTACAGCAACGCACTGGCACAGGGAAAAATTGTTTAGTACGCAGAACCAGGCACTGTTAGGCTGCGGTGCTGGCTGCGTGCAAGTTTACAAGTACCGTGCGAGCTGCAGGCAGGACACCGTACAGCAACGCACTGGCACAGGGAAAAATTGTTTAGTACGCAGAACCAGGCACTGTTAGGCTGCGGTGCTGGCTGCGTGCAAGTTTACAAGTACCGTGCGAGCTGCAGGCAGGACACCGTACAGCAACGCACTGGCACAGGGAAAAATTGTTTAGTACGCAGAACCAGGCACTGTTAGGCTGCGGTGCTGGCTGCGTGCAAGTTTACAAGTACCGTGCGAGCTGCAGGCAGGACACCGTACAGCAACGCACTGGCACAGGGAAAAATTGTTTAGTACGCAGAACCAGGCACTGTTAGGCTGCGGTGCTGGCTGCGTGCAAGTTTACAAGTACCGTGCGAGCTGCAGGCAGGACACCGTACAGCAACGCACTGGCACAGGGAAAAATTGTTTAGTACGCAGAACCAGGCACTGTTAGGCTGCGGTGCTGGCTGCGTGCAAGTTTACAAGTACCGTGCGAGCTGCAGGCAGGACACCGTACAGCAACGCACTGGCACAGGGAAAAATTGTTTAGTACGCAGAACCAGGCACTGTTAGGCTGCGGTGCTGGCTGCGTGCAAGTTTACAAGTACCGTGCGAGCTGCAGGCAGGACACCGTACAGCAACGCACTGGCACAGGGAAAAATTGTTTAGTACGCAGAACCAGGCACTGTTAGGCTGCGGTGCTGGCTGCGTGTAAGTTTACAAGTACCGTGCGAGCTGCAGGCAGGACACCGTACAGCAACGCACTGGCACAGGAAAAATTGTTTAGTACGCAGAACCAGGCACTGTTAGGCTGCGGTGCTGGCTGCGTGCAAGTTTACAAGTACCGTGCGAGCTGCAGGCAGGACACCGTACAGCAACGCACTGGCACAGGGAAAAATTGTTTAGTACGCAGAACCAGGCACTGTTAGGCTGCGGTGCTGGCTGCGTGCAAGTTTACAAGTACCGTGCGAGCTGCAGGCAGGACACCGTACAGCAACGCACTGGCACAGGGAAAAATTGTTTAGTACGCAGAACCAGGCACTGTTAGGCTGCGGTGCTGGCTGCGTGCAAGTTTACAAGTACCATGCGAGCTGCAGGCAGGACACCGTACAGCAACGCACTGGCACAGGGAAAAATTGTTTAGTACGCAGAACCAGACACTGTTAGGCTGCGGTGCTGGCTGCGTGCAAGTTTACAAGTACCGTGCGAGCTGCAGGCAGGACACCGTACAGCAACGCACTGGCACAGGGAAAAATTGTTTAGTACGCAGAACCAGACACTGTTAGGCTGCGGTGCTGGCTGCGTGCAAGTTTACAAGTACCGTAGTGCGAGCTGCAGGCAGGACACCGTACAGCAACGCACTGGCACAGGGAAAAATTGTTTAGTACGCAGAACCAGGCACTGTTAGGCTGCGGTGCTGGCTGCGTGCAATGTTACAAGTACCGTGCGAGCTGCAGGCAGGACACCGTACAGCAACGCACTGGCACAGGGAAAAATTGTTTAGTACGCAGAACCAGGCACTGTTAGGCTGCGGTGCTGGCTGCGTGCAAGTTTACAAGTACCCGTGCGAGCTGCAGGCAGGACACCGTACAGCAACGCACTGGCACAGGGAAAAATTGTTTAGTACGCAGAACCAGGCACTGTTAGGCTGCGGTGCTGGCTGCGTGCAAGTTTACAAGTACCGTGCGAGCTGCAGGCAGGACACCGTACAGCAACGCACTGGCACAGGGAAAAATTGTTTAGTACGCAGAACCAGGCACTGTTAGGCTGCGGTGCTGGCTGCGTGCAAGTTTACAAGTACCGTGCGAGCTGCAGGCAGGACACCGTACAGCAACGCACTGGCACAGGGAAAAATTGTTTAGTACGCAGAACCAGGCACTGTTAGGCTGCGGTGCTGGCTGCGTGCAAGTTTACAAGTACCCGTGCGAGCTGCAGGCAGGACACCGTACAGCAACGCACTGGCACAGGGAAAAATTGTTTAGTACGCAGAACCAGGCACTGTTAGGCTGCGGTGCTGGCTGCGTGCAAGTTTACAAGTACCGTGCGAGCTGCAGGCAGGACACCGTACAGCAACGCACTGGCACAGGAAATTTTTTGTGGAAAAATGGCACCAAAATTATCTGGTAGACTAGTGCCAAAAAAAAGAAAAAGCTTAGGATTACAGCTCTGCGGAAAGCTGGGTGAACTAAGCTCTGAGGATGGTGCTGGATTCACTGTAAGGCTGCTCCTATCTCCCCTTCCTTACAGTCCTGTACAGCAATCCTCCGTCCTGGTAGTTCTGAAAAGAACTTTTGGGTTATGTGTGAGGAAACTTGACTCCTACACTCCGTCCTGTTAGTTCTGAAAAGAACTTTTGGGTTATATGTGACTCCTACACTGCCTAACTGTCCCTAGATCTGCTCCAAGTCTCCCTGCACTAGGTCAGCTCTTCTCAGGAATGTGCCCAAAATGGCGGGGGCAAGCCTTATATACTGCCTTGCCTGTCATAGATGACATAGGCATCACGATGGACAGCAGCCAATCATAGTCCTGACACAACCAAAGCTGCTATGGCATTACTGACTATGATTGGCTGTCTTCACAAGTTTTCTGACCTAACACGCAATGCTGACTAGTAACATAAAAGATTCTGGATTCGCGAGTCCCGAATAGAGAATACAGGACTCGGAATCGCAGACTCGCTAGGATTCGGACTCGTAGACTCGCTCAGACTCGCTGCTGTTTGGGAGATTCAAGCTATATAGCGATGTGATAGAGCGAGTCTAGCGAGTCTAGCGAGTGAAATAAAGTAAACTCTGACAAAACTAAGATTGCCATTGACTTGCATTGGACTCGTTACTGAGCGAGTATTCGCTAAAAGACTCGCCGATTACCGAGTCCAGCGAGTCCCTTAAGAATCGCCGAGTAACGAGTCCTAGCGAGTAGACTCGCTCATCCCTAGTACGGACCCAAACGCGTAAATGGATCCGGACAATACCAGATGATGCTGGATACAACCATACCAGTATTATAACGGAACTGTCGTTATTTTGTCATTTGCCAAATATTAATAATTATGGTAATCTTAATTGACCGAAAATGGGAAAGGTTATTCTGATTTCATGTCAGACAGAGAGAAAAACATGCATATGTTTCTTTTTATACAGTGTATGTAAACTTTTTTTAGCTAAATCATATATTTCTAACATTTTAGGAGAGCTGACCAGGCTTTGCTCCTTAGCAATTTGCAGATGACCATCTCCAAGGGGTCGATTGGAGTGGAGAAGTATCATAGTCCAGTTGGAATTGTTTGGTGCTGCTGGCCTGCTGGCTTGACTTCTTCTGGATCTATCCAGCTCTTGCTCTTGTTCTTTCTGACTTTTGAGTGCTGTAGTTTTAAAAAACATTGGTGAAAAAACCTCTGGCCAATCTCTACCTTTCTACCGATTATGCCTTACCTTTGCAACCCCTAATCTGCCATCTCCTTTGGTTGCTATTTCTCTCCAATACTGCTAAGTCTGCTCCCCCAACAACCATGTGAGTCCTTGACATGAGAGTTAGAAGAAATTTTGGTTCTGTGTTAGCCAGTTGAAAAAATGTTGATTGCTCTCAGTGGGAGAAACAAAATAATGATCTTGAGGTTGTGATACAAAATAAAATAAGTGATGTAACAAGACAACAAGCTTTTGAGACATCTTAGGTCTGATGAAGAGCCCTGAGACGTCTCGAAAGCTTGCTGCCTTGTATCACTTATTTTATTTTTGTTAGCCATTAAAAGGTATCACAACCACAAGATCATTATTTTGTTTCTCCCACTGAGAGCAATCAACATCCTAACATGAGAATCACACTTTGATGGAATATTCAAAAACACTACTTTTTTCCAGGTGTGAATTTCCCCTTATATGTACAGTAAATGATGTTATGAAATCTAGTGATAGATCCGGTTTATCCACTGGGTTTTTTCTTTGTCAACACGTGATATGAGATAAACAATGCGGTATGGCCACATTTTGAAATATACAGTGCACTAAAAGGATAGATTTATGATACTTTCTGTGAAAATTGTTATAAGAAGAGAATTCACTTGCACAATAGTCAAGAGGAGAAATGTATTTTTTTAGTTAAAGTGTAAATGTCATTTTACTAAAAAAAAAAAACAACAAAAAAATAATACTGCACTAGTTATTAATGATGGTTCGCATAGCAACTAAGATAATGCTTTTTTTGGGGGCCACATGACTTATTTTCTCACATTTTTCTGTGCTCTTTTAAAGACTGCCTTTTATGGCTGTGTGGGCATGGCCAGCATCTGCCAGCACTGTGTGTGTACTTTCACAGTTTCTGAGAGCAGGCTGATAGTGAGCAGTGTGACAGCAGACGAGGGGTTAACAGAGATTGTGTGGAGCCAGATGACAGATCTTTCCTTAGCACGAGCTTCTGAGGAGTTTGCAGTGATCCTGACCTTCTGACATTGCTTAGCAACTGTGCTGCAGCCTAAGATCGTCTCATACATTGTCACCTCATCAGCTGCAGTTAGGAGTGTAGGCCATACCACTTTCCCTTATATAGTTGCCTGCCCCGTATTCAGTGTTAAAGAGGACCTGTCACCCCCTTGGTGCATGGCAAACTAAATGCACCACTGAATGCAGCATGCCTGCTGCATTCAGGTAAGGGCTCCCCCATGTTTCAAGCCCCGTTGTACCCTGAGAAATAGACTTTAGAAAGCTTACATATGGTGAGTCCAGAGGGCATTCCTGCTTATGGAGTCATCGCTGCCACGGGTCTTCTCCTCGCCTCTGGCCACTCTGTGCTGCCTCCTGCTGCTCTGTTCCTCCTCTTGTGTGTGTGTGTGTGGCCCCCTCCTCACATGTGTTGGTGTGTAAGCTTCTGATCTCACGCAGGCGCACAGCGAGGACTTGTCAGGAGCGGGAGTCGGTGGCTGATGTCACGGCCTCGCTGTGCGCCAGTGTGCATTTAGTTTGCCATGCACCAGGGGGGTGACAGGTCCTCTTTAAGATGAATCTGACGGAGAATGAACATATGTCTGCTTCACAAACAGTGTAGTGTCAAAATTAGGGTCTGGGGGCACCACTATGACATATAGGTAGGATCTATCCCACTATGCAAAAACATGTAGCAATTGAAGAAAAAGAACATAGCAGCAGGGATGATCACTATAATCAATCTTTATTAATAAAAAAAAACTCAATAGAAAAAACACAAAACACCACTGACCACCTCTTAAATTTAAAAACAATTAAAACCAAAAAGGTGTTACAAAGCTGGTGTGCAGAAGGTATGTACAGGTTACTGAGCAATAGGCAATAATACCGAGTCAGAGTATAGTACAATGTAATTTGCTGGCAGATCTAAACAAATGTCTCAAATAAAGTCCATTTGCAATCAAATTACATTACTGTATGGCAAATTGTGCCCTATTAACCGTAATTACACTGCACCCTTGCAGCTATGGTCAGGGTCAAACCCTCCAAGCTTCACCATATAAGAAGACCAGAAAGGTCTTGTACACCCTCTAAAATGTCCTGCATAAGGGCCAAGGATACAGAGTAATCTGCCAGCCAACTCAACCCTCAGGTATATACAATATAATCACTATGATCACATACCCAGCCACGAGCTATCCGAGGACCCGACCCAACGCGTGTCGTCCGCCTAGGACTTCCTCAGGGGAAAAAGAGGTACACTACAAACAGTGTAGTGGGGACACTTCGTGGAAGGTTTGTAATTGGTTTTCAACCAGAATTTTCTAATGAAGTATATTTGAAACATTATTAAAATCACTTGCTCTTCATTATTATTAAATCAAAATTTACACTTTAAGCTTTATCTATGTATGGGCTAGACTGAGAAATCCTTTTTTTTTTTGGCAACCGATTCAGCCTTTGCTCCTTAGCAGCTGTCTGTTTGGAGATGACATCCTTCAAAGGGACAATTGGAGTGGGAGAGAAAGTCTTAACTCTGAAGCCAGATGCTCCAGGGTCCATTGAGAATCATGATCCGATTGATGGTACCCCAGAAGTCTGATCAACATTACTGGATTCCTCCTGGAAGAGCTTGGCTCTGCTGGTTTGCTTGATTTCTTTTGGATCAATCCATCCCTTGGTCTCATTCTTGCTGACTGTGGGGTGGTCAGAAAACAGTGGTCCATTGCTGCGCACATATCATTTATGCCTTACCTTTGCAACCCCTTATCTGCCATCTGCTTTGGTTGCTATATCTCTCCCATACAACTAAATCCACTCCTCCAACACCCATGTGAGACCCTAACTACCCACATGAAAAGCACACCAAGTCTTTAGCCCATCATTCTTTCAAAAATCCTTCTCTTTAAATTGTGTTCCGCTCATGCTGTGGTTGGGAATCCCAGTGGGTTGGGACTTTGGTCACTGCCGCAGATGATTTCCATACCCTGAAACAAGCCATCATCCATGACATTTGTATAAGAAACCGGGCTTATCACTGTTCTGCTGAGCACGCGCTAGCAGTGCGCGGTTAATATGCTTTCAAAGGAATATAGAATTGTGAGCACATACTGAGCATTCATCGAAATTAACAACTAACAAATGCTTAATAGACCAGGAACTAGCCTAGCCACTGAAATGGACATCACAACTGATGCTTTATCTGATGATGTCTCATTTCAGTGATCCAACATGCACTGCGGAATCTCAAAGGAAAAGTAACTGGAACGAAAGTAAAAACAAAACAGGAAGATAGATTAGAGAGGGAATTTTTAATTAAAGAACAGCGGGTGAAATAAGTACTAAACACATCACCAATTTTCCAAGTAAATATATTTCTAAAGGTGCTATTGACATAAAATTCTCACCAGATGTGGGTAACAACCCATCCAATCCACACAAACAAAGAATCATACCATGTCGATAAATTATATGTTATAATGAGAAATGACACAGAAAAAGTATTGAACACATTACTGAAATTTAAATAATACTTCATACAGAAATCTTTGTTGGTGATGACACGTCTAGATGCCTCCTGTATGGAGAAACTAGTCTGCATTGCTCAGGGGTGTGATCTTGATCCATTCTTTTGATCCCTCTCTCTGAACTCTGACCTTCAAAACCCCGATCTGATGCAAGAGAAAAAGAGGGGTCATACTGATTATTGCTTCCATTATGTGTAAGTTTTTAGAATGGAAGAAAAAGTGCAGTATTGATTGAGAACTTTCTCTTCTTTCCTACAAATGGACACTTAAGGAACCCGGGTGGTCCTCATGAATTGATGAGGGCACTCTGCTTTCATCGTCTTGTCAATGAATCTGTTGCTTACACTCAGGGGCGGACCTACCGTGGTGCAGCTGGTTCAGCTGCACCAGGGCCCCGACCGTCTAGGGGGCCCCTCAAGCCTGCAGGGGGGCCCCCAGCCGACCCCCGTGACCCTGTGTCAGAGGAGAGGGGGTTAACCGAGGGAAGCTTCCTGCTTCCCTTGGCTGATCCCGCCCCTCCTCTCCTCTGCCGCCCCGGCACCCGTCTCCCAGGACTGCGCGGCCCGATGCAGGTAGGAGCTGCATCCATGCCTATAGCACCAATCCCCCCCGCTCATCGCCGTCATCTGTTAGCACTCCCACCTCCCCCCCCCAACCCGCTCCTCACCATCAGCTGCTGCACCAGGGCCATCCGCCACTACTTCCATTACTTCCATTGGTTTGTTCCTTAAAGCAGAACACGAAGGGGAAAGTCAAAGCAGAAGTGTGAACACAGTCTACTAGTAGTAATATTTCATTTCGGAT
Source organism: Allobates femoralis (assembly GCA_033576535.1). Taxonomy (NCBI): domain Eukaryota; kingdom Metazoa; phylum Chordata; class Amphibia; order Anura; family Aromobatidae; genus Allobates; species Allobates femoralis. Next base: position 47,192,020 of record JARQOC010000008.1, on the reverse strand, counting down.
ATACCCGGTTTAGTAAATATGTATTCTCTACAAAATAACAATGCCGGAATGTCTAATCTCTGCATTGCGCTCTTCATCTGTTCTAGGAAATGTATGAATAATTTGACCAAGGGGAATGAGCAAAATCTCGGCATGTGCTACTCTCGACCACTTAGTAGAAAAGACAGTGCTATGTTTAATAAAAGATGTCTCCTGTACTCGTTGGCCATGGGGATGCCAACAGACCAAGTTACATTTGCAGTTTGCTTACGTGATCAGCCGGAGAAAACTTACTTGTAAAGAATGTGTCCGTCTGACAAGGAAAATTCGAACTTCCGGATGTCAATTTATTTCTACAGGAATACAAATAGAAATGCAGACGGCAGCGACCTAAGAGATTAGCCAGAATGATTACTTTATGAGAAATACAAGTATAAACTAAGCAGCTAAGGAAGACAAGTCAGGAGACGTGGAAAGCATTCATACAGTGCCAAGGGCCCATCTATGAGATGAACTCTAGAACCCAATGTTCAGCTACATGCAAATATTACGTGACCCTTCTTCACAAATATACCTGTTTCCATGTATCAATAAACTGGGCAGTTTGTTGAGATGCTGCCTTTGTCTGTACATAATTAAATATATTTTACCAATTTTTTCCCACGTAGGGGAAAAAAATAACCCACTACTGTAGAGAGGCATATGGGAATTCACCGGTTCTCCTGTGGACCATCCAACCTTGAATTTATAGATTATAGATGTATGGCTTATTCACAGGATAACCCTAACCCAAGTTCCTATGATAGGTGAAGGTCATTTAAGTCAATCCTGCACTTAGAAGTCATTTATGTAAAATAATACTGACCCAAACATAGGGAATAATTACTTTTCAGTGCTGTTATTTTATTTTCTATATGGAAATACTGTATTAAGATATTATATAGGTTTTCGTTGGCCTTTATTTTGAGATATCTTTTGAATTTGAATGTGACTGCTTTTTGAGATGTAATAACTTCTAGAGTTTTTAGGGTCTTATTTCACAGCAAGCAGATGTAAAAGTAAAGAAAAAGACTTATTGATCTTCATGGGATTAATTTGTGGGCATGCTCTGTGATTTGCTCACAGATTATAATCTTGGGTCATCTGTTTTTAGCTCTACACTGGTGAGCCACCCCAGAGCCTGTGGGGTACTCAGATCCCCGGCGTTGATTACTGTTGATGTCACTGGTGGCCCTGGTGGTCGCTGAAAAAGGTGTAAAATAAAAGAAATAAAATAAAGTGTTTGTGATGCCACCTATGGTGTCTGGTAATTTTACCAGCGCAGCTTCAGACCTCCAGGGATGATGACATGCAGCTAGATGGTGATGCTCCCTGCAGGTGGAGTAGGATCCCTGGGGCAGTGATGAATAGGGAGAACTCACACAGGACGGCAGCTCCGCAGATGGAGGCTGAAATGCAGCTTTCCCCAGCTCGATGGAATAGGACACCACACGTTGATTAGACTCTAAACGGGTTTTACTGGTAACCTTCAGGCAGCTTACAGGTATAAAGTCACGGGCAGCTGGCCTGGGTGGTCACCAGAAGATGAAATGTCTCTATGAGGCCCTCAGTGGTGTCCCTTCAGGATTCTCCCTCTGTCCTTACTTTCTCTGTCTTTTCACTCCATCTCTTCCAGCACTGCCCTGCACAAAACCCGGCGCTCGTTCACAGGCGTTACCTTAACTAAGGGCCTCTTACCCTCCACATGCTTTATGGGGTATGCACGACTGGGCCGCGGCTTCTTGAAGGAACCCATGTCCTGACAAGTGCTGCGGCTCAGGGGTAAATGCCCGCACCGCCTTGGCCGTTCCGGTCTGGATTAGGGTGTAAGCTAACACCCAAGGATCCCCTTCAGTCCGGGTCATGGTCTTTTAGGTGCCCTCCCTCTGCATCACTCACAAAGTCGCTCTTCTTCTCTCTCCCATGACAAACTGACTCACTACTTCTACCCTCTCCAGTGGCGTAACTTCAGGCCCAGGGGCCCCGATGCGAAAGCTCCAACGGGGCCCTCAATTATTGCAAATCTTGAATAGTATTAGTCTTTTTCTATAGGCCAAAGGGATTTTTGGGGCCCCCCTAGGCTGCAGGGCCCGGGTGCGATCGCAACCCCTGCACCTATTGTAGTTAAGCCCCTGACCCTCTCTTCACTACCCACCTAACTCCACCCACCGGGATCGGTTCCCTAGCAACGAGTTAACCAATAGATCCCCTGGCTCTAGGTGTATGAATGCATGTAATGAGAGCCCCAGATTAACATCCCAATCTCCTGGTCACAGGGATACTACCCACGCTGGTCTGGGTGCAGTACCCCTCCGTGGCGCACCGACCAGTGAGGCGCCACACTGGCTTCGTACATCAATGTTTTAAAGTCCAAGTATGGACCGCAATGCGTAAACTGTCTGTAAGTCTCTTGACCCAAACTCAACCACCTCATAGGCATATATGACACAATTCAGTTCATGGAGGAGGAGGCAACGATACTCCCAAAGAACCCTAGTGTGATATGTCCTTAGTGCGGTTGGGCTGCCATCTACTGTGCAGATGAGAACATGTAGAACCAACCTGCGCAGGAAGAGTTGTAGGTGGGACAAGTTCAAATGCCATAACCCAGTCAGGTGCCCTTGATGAAAAAGTTCCCATGTAAAAACGTTTTGAACACCAAACCACAGAAAGACCTAGCGCCAAGAAAAGGAGGTGCGGACACTGAACCAGGACGCGACCAATGCTAGAGTGTCAAGTCTCGATGGAAAGCGTGCACCAGCAGGGTGTTGGTGGCTTCCAGACGTAGCCCTGACATCACATTGTGATATCTGCAGACCCAAATACATCAGTCAAGACCTGAGGACCAGTTAAGATCCAGAGTCCAGATGATACCAATCTCCCTCTTAAATAGTGTACCATAACCACCTGGACCTGCTCCTGTAATTCCTGCTCTGGCCCCTGCCACTGGATACTCCATTTATCAGTGGTGCAAGTGATGCTTCCTCGTCTGGACCAGTTCCTGTAATTCCTACCCCGGCCGCTAGGCACCACCATATCTCATTTATGGGTATTGTTAGTGATGCGTCTCTGCTGGAACTTCCTTCTTTGGCTTCTGCCCCTGTCACCAGGCATTGCTGCGTTCACACTGCAGGTGATGCTAATGTCGGGGGAGAAGTCCTTGCAGTGGATTCTTGAGAGCGCTGGCTCCACTCGTCCATTTGGGTTAGAGTGTCTGAGATCTGTTGAACTTCACAGCCTGATTGAGTTGGTACATGGGCGGTCCAGATGGAGTCATTGGTTCCTGAGCTCCTGCCTATGGGGAGGAACCATTCCCTTTATGAAGGCTTAGACTTGTCTCACTGATTGCCAGAAATATTCTTGGTACCCATTGCTTTCTAGTTATATAATTCTGTCTTGTTGGTTTGACCTTAGCCTGTTTTGGACTCTTATTTCTCTTGATGTATTTGTAACTCGTTGTCCTCTTGGTTTTGACTCGACTTCCAGACTTTTCTATTACCTATTTTACCCTTGCCTTTTCACTAGGCTTTCCTCTTTGACTACCTCCCTGCTCTGGCCTGCTGCTCACCTATAGGCAGTTACCCCCTGGTCTCTGCTGTAAGTCCAGATCCCTGTATAGAGGTAAAGGGTCTTAGAGTTTCTCAGAGTTCTGCACTACCAGCAGCAAGGCCAGTTACATTGCATAGTTGTTGTAGGGCTGGTTCTGTTCATCGGTTATTATTGTCAGTTCTGCCTACAATCACCGATATCCAGAATCTTCCCTTCCTTACCACTTTCTGTTCCTAAGCTGATTAACTATATATATATGTAAATACCGATGACTTAATGGAAACAAGTCTGTTCTAATAAAATGAATATTTATTAAACACGCCCAAAAGTCTACAACCATAATATATATATTCTAGATAGCACAAAAACTAATACACAATCAATACTGTTGTAATGATGTAAAGCACCCACAGTTACTAATACCCACGTTACCTAAATATACATGCACACTATATTAATGATCTAACTATCCCTATAGAAGATAGATAGCAATTCAAGGGTTGATTATAAGAGAGAGATATACAGAGAGATATACAGAGAGATATACAGAGAGATATAGAGAGAGCTATAGACAGAGATATTGGATGATACTTATGCCAGATGTCGATGTCCTATATCATCGTGCGTCCAGGTAGAAAAGAGAGCGAGCTCTTGTGTCTCAGTTCATTTTAACCTGTCCCTCAGCTGTGCACGTGACGGACACACCTCCTCATCCGTGCACTTCTGACAGGGTTGTAAGGGTGCACGCTCACCATGCACTATATTGAAATGAGGTATCTCCTGCCCCTATAGATTGGCAAACAATGGGAATAGTCATGTCTACCTATCACCTCAGACATCTTGGCTGCTGTGGACTGTTAGAAGAAGGGGTGAGAATAACCCTTTGTGCCAGCAGCCTGTAGATCTTTGATATTTAAATTAAGAGTCTTATCTGATAGCTTCCCACACTGAAATGCAAGAATGGACATCTTCTGATATGGTAATTAACCATGTCAGTAGAACAGATTTCCATCAGATACAACTGAATTGGTCAATGTTATAACTAAAATATGAAGGGCCTATTACACCAATGTGGGCATAAATATAGATATATACACATACATGCCCACAAAGAGAAATATATTTAGGTGTCATGTATTATTAATTATGCCATCACTTCCCCCTCAACATTCCCCCTTTTGTCGGAAAATACGACAATAAAATGAGTGGGAAGTGTGGAATATATTTGCCTACTCAATCCTATCACCAATAACCGTTCAGGATGAAATGAAGTAAAATTTTCCACTTAGGTATCTAGACATCACCCATCGCCATCACCTCTCCCCTGCCGTTCGCCGTAATCCAGTGTCTCCATCCATAGATTACACCATAGTCATCTTAACCTATGAGCAAGGCCATCCTTATCTGTTTGATACAGAGGGATGTTGGAGGAAAGAGGATGCTATCCTCTGTCAAGGGAGTCAAGATAGGGTGCTTAGGCAACAGTGTTGGGACTCTGAGGGGTCATGTGAGATGAAGACTAACACAATACCCTCCTCTCGTCTGAAATATTTGGGTCAAGGGTATTGGTGTTGGTACCAAGGGAAAAATGTAACGTATTCTTTATATGGCACTAACTGCACCGAAAGAGGCATACTCCTCCCAGGAGCATATTGTACCCTTAGTCCCGTTTTAGGTTTAGATGTCGCAGATCAGCAGGGGAGGACCCCGATAACACCGGAGAAGAGACTCGACATTCGCCCTGACACTCCTGTGAGACTGCAAAAGATTCCTCTTGGTTTTGGTCGTGAGCTCAAGCGTCTCTTGTTAGATTTCAGCGAAGAAGACAACATACTCCGAAATCTTCATGAGGCTGAGAATCAAGCCACAATTCAGCTTGAGCATGACAAAACCAAGATAACGAGGATTACCAATGCCTTAGATACAGACTCTAAGGTGTCCTGGTGGGAAAGTATATTTGGCTATAGTCCGACAGCTACATCATTTTTTAATTTCATTATCCACCCTGTGATTGTTCTCCTGGTTCTTGTTCTTGTTATGTACATTGGACTGTGCCTAGTTTACCGGAAAGTAAAGAGACTTGCCCACCAGATACAAGAGAACCAGGCAGAACTTCATGAATTTAACCGCCGAAGAAGGTCCAGGACTTAGCACTAAAAGTGCGGAAACCTTGATATTATATTTGATAAGAGTGTTTAGGACATTACGTCAACTCCACCCTGAAACCTCATAACATTATATATTTTGTTTGGCTTTTACTTTGATTTATGGTTAAGGGATGGGGGATGGAAATATGGTATCATTATACACTGTTTAATTTTTACATTGGTATATAGGTTTTTTTTTTTTTTTTTGTATGAATGAGGAAAGAGTAGGTTCTGCAGGGACAGGCCCCATCATTGTCTAAGATATTTGCTACTTCAATCCATGAGACGGTAACGTTCATAAGGGATGGATTGAAGGTTGGTTGGACTGTGTTCTTCTCACAGTCAACTTAGGTATGCTGATATCATCCCCTACCCAATAAACTCTGACCTGCCTAGTAGAGATTCAACTATCTATCCATGGAAGAACCACATTAACGATAGATGCTTCAATCAAGTTTACAGGAGAAGTCTCTGTTGAAAGTCGTGCCTCAGCTAAGAAGAATAACCAGATCCCCTTTAACAATTTAACAATTGATCTAATCCCAAGAAGGAGGTGCTCCAAGAAACCACCTGGTGAGGCCCAGCTACAGAGTGTGATCCCCGGCACCTACACACCAGACTTGGAAAAAAAAAAAAAAAAAAAAAAAATCTGGTAGGGAGAGGGGCGAACACAGGAAAACTCTGTGGGCCGATCAAGAGACGAAGGTGCAGCAACTCCAGAGTCTAAGCAGTCAAGCTTGGAAGAAGACTACTTGGGGATAGACGTGTTTCTCGAGATTGGCAATGACAAGATCAGAAGTGTACTGACAAATAGAGAACTTTATTCCTGAACCAAAGAGACCAAGAAGATCCACAAAGATGACTATGGTGTAATCTATGGATGGAGACACTGGATTACGGCGAACGGCAGGGGAGAGGTGATGGCGATGGGTGATGTCTAGATACCTAAGTGCAAAATTTTACTTCATTTCATCCTGAACGGTTATTGGTGATAGGATTGAGTAGGCAAATATATTCCACACTTCCCACTCATTTTATTGTCGTATTTTCCGACAAAAGGGGGAATGTTGAGGGGGGAAGTGATGGCATAATTAATTATTAATATGACACATAAATGTATATTTATCTTTGTGGGTATGTATGTGTATATATCTATATTTATGCCCACATTGGAAATAGGCCATAATAAATGTCCCTTATAACATTGGCCAATTCAGCTGTATCTGATGGAAATTGTTCATCTTCTGACAATGGTTAATTACCATATCAGAAGATGTTCATTCTTGCATTTTAATGTGAGAAGCCAGCAGATAAGACCCTTAATTTAAATATCAAAGATCTACAGGCTGCTGGCACAAAGGGTTATTCTCACCCCTTTAACTACAGCAGCCAACATGTCTAGGTGATTGGCAAACAATGGGAATAGTCATGTCTACCTATCTATAGTGGCAGGAGATACCTCATTTCAATATAGTGCATGGTGAGCGTGCACCCTGACAACCCTGTCAGAAGTGCACGGATGAGGAGGTGTGTCCGTCACGTGCACAGCTGAGGGACAGGTTAAAATGGACTGAGACACAAGAGCTCGCTCTCTTTCTACTTGGAACCACCATGGAAGGACATCGACATCTGGCATAAGTATCATTCCAATATCTCTGTCTATATCTCTGTCTATATCTCCTTCTATATCTCCCTGTATATCTCTCTCTATATCTCTTTCTATATCTCTCTCTATAGGGATAGATAGATCACTAATAGAGTGTGCATGTATATTTAGGTAACGTGGGCATTAGTAACTGTGGGTATTTTACATCATTGTAACAGTATTGATTGTGTATTAGTTTTTGTGCTATCTAGGATATATATATTATTGTTGTAGACTTTTGGGTGTGTTTAATAAATATTCATTTATTAGAACAGACTTGTTTCCATTAAGTCATCGGTATTTACATATATATATATAGTTAATCAGCATAGGAACAGAAAGTGGTAAGGAAAGGAAGATTCTGGATATCGGTGATTGTAGTCATAACTGACAACAACAACCGATAAACAGAACCAGTCCTACAACAAATTGGCGAGCCTAGGCCCACTGTTTGAGGTTGTTCTAGTGTCTTAGTTGCTGCACCTTCGTCTCTTGATCGGCCCACAGAGTTTTCCTGTGTTCGCCCCTCTCCCTACCAGATTTTTTTTTTTTTTTTTTTTTTTTCCAAGTCTGGTGTGTAGGTGCCGGGGATCACACTCTGTAGCTGGGCCTCACCAGGTGGTTTCTTGGAGCACCTCCTTCTTGGGATTAGATCAATTGTTAAATTGTTAAAGGGGATCTGGTTATTCTTCTTAGCTGAGGCACGACTTTCAACAGAGACTTCTCCTGTAAACTTGATTGAAGCATCTATCGTTAATGTGGTTCTTCCATGGATAGATAGTTGAATCTCTACTAGGCAGGTCAGAGTTTATTGGGTAGGGGATGATATCAGCATACCTAAGTTGACTGTGAGAAGAACGCAGTCCAACCAACCTTCAATCCATCCCTTATGAACGTTACCGTCTCATGGATTGAAGTAGCAAATATCTTAGACAATGATGGGGCCTGTCCCTGCAGAACCTACTCTTTCCTCATTCATACAAAAAAAAAAAAAAAACCTATATACCAATGTAAAAATTAAACAGTGTATAATGATACCATATTTCCATCCCCCATCCCTTAACCATAAATCAAAGTAAAAGCCAAACAAAATATATAATGTTATGAGGTTTCAGGGTGGAGTTGACGTAATGTCCTAAACACTCTTATCAAATATAATATCAAGGTTTCCGCACTTTTAGTGCTAAGTCCTGGACCTTCTTCGGCGGTTAAATTCATGAAGTTCTGCCTGGTTCTCTTGTATCTGGTGGGCAAGTCTCTTTACTCTCCGGTAAACTAGGCACAGTCCAATGTACATAACAAGAACAAGAACCAGGAGAACAATCACAGGGTGGATAATGAAATTAAAAAATGATGTAGCTGTCGGACTATAGCCAAATATACTTTCCCACCAGGACACCTTAGAGTCTGTATCTAAGGCATTGGTAATCCTCGTTATCTTGGTTTTGTCATGCTCAAGCTGAATTGTGGCTTGATTCTCAGCCTCATGAAGATTTCGGAGTATGTTGTCTTCTTCGCTGAAATCTAACAAGAGACGCTTGAGCTCACGACCAAAACCAAGAGGAATCTTTTGCAGTCTCACAGGAGTGTCAGGGCGAATGTCGAGTCTCTTCTCCGGTGTTATCGGGGTCCTCCCCTGCTGATCTGCGACATCTAAACCTAAAACGGGACTAAGGGTACAATATGCTCCTGGGAGGAGTATGCCTCTTTCGGTGCAGTTAGTGCCATATAAAGAATACGTTACATTTTTCCCTTGGTACCAACACCAATACCCTTGACCCAAATATTTCAGACGAGAGGAGGGTATTGTGTTAGTCTTCATCTCACATGACCCCTCAGAGTCCCAACACTGGTGCCTAAGCACCCTATCTTGACTCCCTTGACAGAGGATAGCATCCTCTTTCCTCCAACATCCCTCTGTATCAAACAGATAAGGATGGCCTTGCTCATAGGTTAGGATGTCTGAGGTGAGCTGTGGATGAAGCACCGTCTGATTGCTAACAACAATTCCTATATTCATGGCACTGTACCCCTTCTTGATATTACCAGATACAGGTGCCAAAGAAGATGCCGTGCAGGTGAGATTATGACACCCATGCCATTGAACCAGCCACCAGTTTGTATGGTTGGCTGCAAACGGGGATATTAGGGAAATTACTCTTTGTCTGAGGTTGAATGGGAAGTGGCCCTTGTATAGAGAGGACACTATATGCTTTAGGTTGTCAGAGAGTTCACTCTGGACTTGCGTACATGCTAGGGCAAACTGAACTCTGTCTTGCACTTCTACAAGACCTGCAACTAACCTTCTAAACTTCTCTCGTAGAGCTGAAGATAGAGAGGTAGTGGCATCAATGTGCGAATGTTGCAAACCCTCTAAGACATGGTTTACATCAAGCTGAGTTCTGAACCCTTCCCCAGCATGTCGCGCAATGTCCCCGAGCTTACCTCTCAGGACTTCCATATCCATAGTGTTCAGGGCACCTACTCCCAATGCACCTCCACTAATTCCCATCTCTATCAAGTCTCTCCTACTCCTGAATTTCCTGTGTCGGGGATCATCTTTTCTCACTTCTTGCCCCGCCTCTACCCATCCTCTCATCATGTCAATTTGGTTCCTCACAAACTCCTCACATCTGTGATCCCAGTGATCTACTCTGAAGTCATCTACAGAAATTCGCCATGTATATAGGACGAATTTAGTTCCTGTGATGATCTTCCATGGGGATGACAGTTGAGGAGCTATGGGATCTGCCAATTGGTGGGTAGAAACATTGCAAGAATCCAGGTGCGGTTTGACTGGTTGGAGACCTTCAGCCTCATATGGGACCCTTACCACGGTCACACATACTTGTCCTCTACCACTGAACTGGTACCACTGATCGCTATCTCCTGCCTGTAACGCTAGGTTTCCTATTGGTTTGGATTTGGACAGATAGACCCACTGTGTAAATGACCAGCACCCTTCGTCCACCGCCTCACAAAAAAGCCACTTAAATGGACCGTCTATATTGATGTCAAAGTTAATGTCCCTGCCTCTGGGGTCTTTCCAGTCAGAAGACACGTATTTGCTTCGGTATTCCTCAGTCATAGGGGCGCCATCCATCCATACATCCACAATTGGGGTGTCCACCCCATTGCATACTAAGTCCCATCTCCAGGGATTAGTATCCAATTTTACCATCTGTGTATCCGGTTCCCAGTGGGCATAGGTGATGAAATAGTATCCAGTCACCTCCGATACACAGACTTCTCTCATGATCGTAATCATGAAAGACCGTAAGGATGGCGACCCCTCTACTCGAGTATACCTCAGATCCTTGGCATCAGTCCGTACCTTTAAAACTGTTGCTCGGTATAAGCCCTCCAGTTTCACTGAACCACTCTGATCGTTCCATAATGCCTGGCCAGAATTACTGCAGTTTAACTTTAACATCAATACACTAGTCCGTAGGTAGTCTGTGGACACATGTCCTTGGGCATATTTGGATTCCCTGGTGATGGTCATCTGGGAATCCCTCAACATACAATATGCCTTAAGGGTGCCTTTTACAAGTACGGGTCTATCAAAGTACGTCCTTACCCTCAACCCATCTTGACTATCCTTCCTAGTGAAGGTAGCCTGTAAGATATACCACCCGCTATACTCTGCTCCAGTGACATCTTCAGGACTCAGAATGCCTCCTTTAGTACACAACACCAAAGTGGAGTTGGCTTCCACTTTGTTATAGGGGTGCAAGTGGGGATCCCTGGACATCCATCTCAAAGACATGATGGGTTTTGGGTCTGAGTCTTGAAAATGTTGGAACTCCTTGAGACAGAGGGCGTGTGAGTCATGTTGTATGGCAGACACATTCTCTACAGGGGTATAATGCTGTGTGACACCATTAGCAAAACCTTCTCTCTGGAACCCATACAGATACCATTGTCCTGGAATGAAGTTAAAATTACTGTACGGTTCTTGGATTTTTACCTTCTAGACATTCTACCATTAAGAGACCTGGTCCCAAAACTGACATATTTGTACCAATATTAGGTTCCCAACCATTCCCTGAAGAGGCTGAGCCTGCCATCATCATGCTTACCACTAGCGTCACAAACTGGAGGTGTACCCTGTTCAGGTATTCCCTACTTCTCTGACCACTTGGTATCGTTGTGGCCTGGCGTCCAGTGACCTGTTGAATGATTATAGTGGTTTTGTGTATAATCCTCGTTATTGTAGATTCATGTATACTATATTTACAATGTTACTTAGGGAGCCACCTTCGATCTATCAACCCCCCCCCTTTCACTCAACTCTACTTGTGCAACTATGATTGAGTTGGTGAGGCTCGGGTGGCCTTTGCTTGGTCGATGTGGATCCAAAAGGATTCCTGACGTCTAGAGGATCTCTTTTTTGTTGTCATCGGCCTCTGTACCCTTAGCATGGTGTCACCCATTACTTCAAGGACCTGGTAAGGTCCTTCCCAGTTTGCGTCCCATGGTCCGGATCGGCGAAAGATTTTTACCATAACCTTTTCCCCTACAGAAGGCAATGGTGTCTCCCCCTGTAGGTACGGTTTGTGCAACCGTAAAGCTGCATGAGGCAGCAGTTCCTTTAGGTTCATTTGAACCTGTTGCAGGAACATGTCTCTGGCAATGGCATTTTTCATGGGCTCAGACAGTTGGGGCTCGTTGGGTGGACACAGGGGCATTTTGCGTCCAGTCATCAGCTCAAATGGTGTGATACCGGTACTGGTAGCTTCTGTTGCTCGGATACCCATCAGTACTGCCGGAAGGGATATTACCCATGAGGAACCCTTCTCCAGCAGTGCTTTAGAAAGCCGTGATTTGAGGGTGCGATTCATTCGTTCCACAATTCCAGCCGCCTTAGGGTTATAGGCAAAATGGAACCTTTGCTTTACGTCCAAAAGTCCACAAAGCGCTTTCATGACCTTACCCGTGAAATGTGTCCCTCTGTCTGATTCTATCACTCTTGGAAAACCCCATCGTGAGAGAACCTGTTCCCAAAGAACCCGGGCTGTAGTGGAAGCTGAATCATTGACTGTGGGGATGGCTTCTACCCATTTGGAGAAAACATCCACCACCACCAGAGCGTAACGGCAGTTACGACTTCCTGCTGGTAATGGTCCGATGTAATCAATCTGGATTGCGGACCACGGACCCTCTGCTGGTGGAACACGCTGCAGCACTGGCTTCAGGGCTGATGCTCTTGGGTTGACCTGAGCACATACCAGACATTGCTGGGTGACTTCCTCTACTGTGTTGGACATTCCAGACCAGTATAATTTGTCTTTCAGGAGGGACAGTAGCTTGTCCCGACCAAGGTGCCCAAACAGTTGGTGGTTTAGTCTCGTCAGTTCTGCCTGTAGATGTTGCGGGACTACTGGTAGAGGAAGTTGTTGGGTACCAGTATCATGACACAGAATTCCCTGACATATTGTCCAGGGATGCTGTGGAGCTGCGATATGTGTCAGTAGAACGGGATCTTTTGCCTGTTCCTCTTCAAATGACACAGGGCCATCTTTTAGTTTGGTTTGCCTCACTGCAATCTGGAATGCAGGGATCTGCTCAGTTCCTGGTTCCCGAAGGACACCAGACACTGCTGCAAACTTGGCCAGTTCGTCGGCCTTGTTATTTCCTATGGTCAAAGGCTGTTCTCCTCTTTGATGTGCTGGGACTTTTATAATGGCTGCCTCCGCTGGATGTGCCATGCCCCAATCCCACAATTCCTTTAGGACTGTAACGTGGGCCAGAGGTTTATTCTGGCTGTCCACAAACCCTCGTTTTTTCCATGTGTTCAGGTGGAGGGTGAGAGATCGAACTACATATGAACTGTCACTATATATAGTTCGATTCCCTGGAGGTTGAAGGAGGAGAGCCTCCTTGACAGCCTCCAGTTCAGCCCGTTGTGCTGACATGTGACCTGGCAGCCGGACAAGACTCTGGGTGCCTGTGGTCTCATCCAGCACTGCAAATCCGGACACATATGTGCCGTCCAGACAGAAACGAGAGCCGTCAACAAAGATGACCCTGTCTTCTGGATGTCTGTCGGTCCTGAATATTTGTGGTGTACTGGATAGTGATGGTTGACCACAGTCATGTTCAGTCCCTGTCATGTTTAACAACTGGGACAGAACATACTTTGCCTTGTGGTCCACTTTCAGATTCCGGCCACTGAGGTCCATGATCCATTTCCCGAATCTCTGTTGGGAGACTCCAGGGAGTGTATCTCTGAGTAAAAGAACCAAAGGAGAATGTGGTGTCTGTACAGTCAGAGATCTGAAACCTACAATATGCTCAGTGGTTTTAACGGCATAGTGTATGGCAGCCAGTTGTTTGGCACATTCGTCGAACCCTCGTTCGACTGGCGAGAGGAGTCGGGAAAAGTATCCCAGTGGTCTACTGTCATGTCCTATCTGCTGTAGAAGGACAACAGAGATAGACTCAGTCCCAGCATGTGCCTGGATGGCCATTTCTCCATCTGGGTTGGGGGTGGCTAACACAGGTGCAGAGGAGAGGTCTCTTTTCAGAGTTGAAAAGGCCTCATCCTGTGCTTCTGACCAGCCCTGGAGTGAGGGTTCTTCTCCTCTGAGGAGTTCATAAAGGGGTTTCGCTTTGGCAGCAAAATCCTCTATGAATTCCCTCATGAAGTTAGCCACTCCCAGGAACTTCCGTAAGTCCTGTAGAGTGCCAGGCTGAGGTAACTTGACCATAGCTTCCACTCGGGCTGCCACAATTCCTTTGGCTCCAAAAGAGACCTGCACCCCAAGGAAAGTCACCTCTGTTCTGGCCAAATTTGCCTTGTGAGGACTCAGCTTGAGTCCAGATTTAGATAGGAGTCCCAAGAGCTCCCTTAACAGAATCAAGTGTTCTTCCATGGTCTCTGTGTGCAAGAGTAAGTCATCTACATATTGCAGGAGACATTCCGGCCGAGAAAACACGCTCAGTACGGCCGCCAATGCCTGATGAAAATACGTAGGACTACTGTGGAACCCCTGGGGGAGCACATTAAACAAGTACTGTTTGTTCCCCACTGTGAAAGCAAATTTGTACCTACAGTTTTCTGTGAGTTCAATAGAGAAGAACCCATTGGCGACATCAATGGTCGAGAATATGCGGCTTTTGCCACTTATCCTCGCCATTATGTCAGGAGTTTGTGCAACTACGGGGGCAGACATTGGAGTGTACTTATTAAGGACACGTAGGTCTATGGTGAGACGCCACGCATCAGTGTCCTTTTTCTTCACAGGCCATAGAGGGTTGTTACACTTTGAATTCCCCTCTATGACCACACCTTTGGTCTCCAATTCCAGGACAGTGTTGACTATCGACTGTGTCGCTTCCGGTGGAAAGCGATATTGACGTTGAGGGGGTGGGTCTGGCCCCTGTATGTCCACCTGGACACCAATCAATCTGCCACAGTCATTTTTACCCTGGGCCCACAGATCAGGATGTTCGTACACAATGGGTTCAAGGTCTATATTATGAGAGACCTCTGGCCATTTGTGTTCGAGCATATCAACTGAATTCTCCATTGCTGGCAAAGGTGATCCCAGACACTGGCGTTGTATGACACACACCTTGGATTGTCTGGGTCCCTTCCACACAATGCAGTTTGCCAAATCCAGGATCCATCCATTTTGGGTCATTACATCAGTTCCTATGATGTTGTCAGAACCAGGGTAATACCACATTGGGATCTTGAGGGTTAAGTGTTTGGCAATCTGGACAATCACTTCCTCAATTCTGTGGGCCTTCATCCCCCCTTGTTGGTGATCAAATCCGATCACCACACACTGAGGGCTGTTTGGATGCAAATCATGTTTGATATTGGTAATGGAGATTTCCGCACCAGTATCAAGCATAATTTGTGTGTCCTGATCTTTAATTCTGGCTTTTATGTGGGGCCTCCCTGAAGAATCCAGTATGACAGGACATACTGGAGCCAGCTCTTTAGGGATCCCTAATTGTCAATCGATGTTGACAAGATTTCCAGTAGGTACCTGAGAGGTACATACTGCAATTTGGAGATCCTCAACCATAGTTCTAGTTGTGGAATCAGTAGATTCCACAACCCCTGAACTATCAACTGGGGCATTTACAGTGGCAACACATTTTGGTGTCTGCTCTTGTAAATATCCCCGAAACCCATCAGCCTGTTCCCCCACTGTTCTGGCATAATTAGGTTTCATCTTGAAACCATTATTATTGCCAGATTTTTCAGGGCTGTTTCGGCTCCGTACCCACTGAGGACAATTTTTCTTCATGTGCCCAAATTGCAAACATAGAAAGCATTGAATGCTCCCTGTCCTCTCAAATGGTGGGGCCGAGGGCGAACAGCTGACTTCTTTCTAGCATGGCGCACACGTTCATCTTGTGATCTAACGTGTACAGGCACATGCTCCCTAACCTTAACCGACTTTTTATTGTGCAGTAGATCTTGTCTACACTGCTCAATAATCATGGCCGCATCAGTGAGCGATGGTTCCCTCGCTGCACTCAACCTAATTGCAGTATCAAGGTATGGGAATTTTTCCACAAACATGCGGATCATGCCTTGTGGAATACCGATACCTTGATCCATAGTGACCTTCCTGTACATAGCTTCAAACCGACTACACAGCGATAAAGGTTCATCGTGTATAGTTGGTCTGAATTTCATCAGGATTTCTTGAGTCACGTACCCGTGGCCCGTTGCCAGTGTCATTAGTAAGGAAAGGCGTTCTTCCTTATCATGAAACTGTCCATTACTGGGTTCCGTGCTCCCCATTGCCTCATACCTCTGATTGAGGTGTGTAGGCAACCACAACTTGAATAGCTCCATTCGAAGTTCTGGAGCCACAGAATATTTATTGCAGTGACCTTCAAAGATATCACATGCAGTAAACGCATCTAGACTGGGATCAAATTTTGGGATCTCCTTGCAAATCCGTAACAGAAATTTTATCCTTTCCATACTGTTACGGTTAGGATAAAATTCATCTGACCTTACTGAACGATTTGGCGGATTGGAAGTGGTGTGATCCCTTTCCCACCTAACTCCATATCCCCAACTCTCGTCCTGACCCTGGAAGCGGTCGCTACGTGTATACTCCCTTGGTGTTTGAGTGAAATGTAGCGACCGTTCCACCTGTCCCCTGGACTCTATAGCTCCGGATCTCTGATCCATGGGAGACGTGGACCATGTTGCCGTGGTCTCCCCATCCTGTGCAGTACCCGAAACACAAACCTATTTCGTGGGTAAAGGCACCATGCTATTTGTACCAGGCCGTGACAGATTAGAGATGACCTGTTGCAAATTCACAATCGTTTGCGACTTTGCAGCCAGATCCTCTCTAAGTGTGCTCACTAGTGCATCCATGGATGCAACTCTACTCTTGAACTGATTTATCTCAGTATACAGACTGAGGAGCTCTCTATCCATGTCAGAATAATAGGTTTCTTTCTCTGAGATCCTGGATTCTAACACACAGATTTCCCGGCCCCTGTCGGCTGTACACTGGGCCCTTTCTTCTAGCTCAGTTTCTAGAGTGTGTATACGTTTTATGCTTTCCACACAACAATGGCAGTGTAGGTTATCCGATGTGGAAACTTTGTCTGCCTTTCTTGTGGTAGCAAGTGTTTCCACATGCTCCGGCCTGCAAATGCTGTCCTCAAAAGTATACACTAATTTTGCCAGCATTTGGAGGCGTTTCTTAGTTTTGTGGAAAACACTTTTACTAATACAAACTCTATCATGTGCGTATGCCTGGTCCAGCAAAGTTGACCAGAGCATCTCTGTGGACTTATATGCGGTGGGCAGTATTGGGTTAAATGTGCTATTTCTACACAGGTGTTTAAGGGTGGAGAAGTTCATACTCACCTGTTCAGAGGCCATGTTGCTTGGTGTCGTCTGTTCCTTCGTCCCTCTTGTGCTGCTTGGAAAAAGGTCCTTTACTCCGGAACGCCTTCTTTCCTGACCAGCTGGACTCCTCAGATGAACCAAACGTTGATGGTGTTTGAACGAAGTGACGTGATGATCTGCCTCGCCGATAGACGTGTATCGTGTAAAGGAATCAGAAAAATCATTAAAATCAGAAAAAGGTTCTCTGATGAGGACTGTGTCCTGTGTCTTACTAAGACTGAAAACTGTGTCACCGTCTGAGCTATCAGGGCACTGAACGCACAGAATAACGGATCACTTCACCGTGCCTCCTGTTATCTGTGTCCACGTTCCTCTGGCCTGATCCGCTCCAGATGATGACCACAGGTTTTCAGTACAAAAGACACTAGAACAACCTCAAACAGTGGGCCTAGGCTCGCCAATTTGTTGTAGGACTGGTTCTGTTTATCGGTTGTTGTTGTCAGTTATGACTACAATCACCGATATCCAGAATCTTCCCTTCCTTACCACTTTCTGTTCCTATGCTGATTAACTATATATATATATGTAAATACCGATGACTTAATGGAAACAAGTCTGTTCTAATAAATTAATATTTATTAAACACACCGAAAAAGTCTACAACAATAATATATATATCCTAGATAGCACAAAAACTAATACACAATCAATACTGTTACAATGATGTAAAATACCCACAGTTACTAATGCCCACGTTACCTAAATATACATGCACACTCTATTAGTGATCTATCTATCCCTATAGAGAGAGATATAGAAAGAGATATAGAGAGAGATATACAGAGAGATATACAGGGAGATATAGAAGGAGATATAGACAGAGATATAGACAGAGATATTGGAATGATACTTATGCCAGATGTCGATGTCCTTCCATGGTGGTTCCAAGTAGAAAGAGAGCGAGCTCTTGTGTCTCAGTCCATTTTAACCTGTCCCTCAGCTGTGCACGTGACGGACACACCTCCTCATCCGTGCACTTCTGACAGGGTTGTCAGGGTGCACGCTCACCATGCACTATATTGAAATGAGGTATCTCCTGCCACTATAGATAGGTAGACATGACTATTCCCATTGTTTGCCAATCACCTAGACATGTTGGCTGCTGTAGATAAAGGGGTGAGAATAACCCTTTGTGCCAGCAGCCTGTAGATCTTTGATATTTAAATTAAGGGTCTTATCTGCTGGCTTCTCACATTAAAATGCAAGAATGAACATCTTCTGATATGGTAATTAACCATTGTCAGAAGATGAACAATTTCCATCAGATACAGCTGAATTGGCCAATGTTATAAGGGACATTTATTATGGCCTATTTCCAATGTGGGCATAAATATAGATATATACACATACATACCCACAAAGATAAATATACATTTATGTGTCATATTAATAATTAATTATGCCATCACTTCCCCCCTCAACAATAGTCATCGCAAACAGGCCCAGGAGACACCTGTCATTGGTTAAAGGGGAACTCCAGTGAGAAAAAACTTTGTAGTACAGTTCCTGCCCTCCTACATGATGAAGCAGAGCTGTACACTGCAGTTCTAGGATCTATAGATCTCTTATATATAAATAAAATCATACCTGCTCTTCAGCTCTGATCCCCCCCCTCATGGGACAGAGAATTTTCAGCCTGACAGTCTCATTCTGCTGATGAGAACAGGAGGTGTGTCGGGGGTGTGACATGAGGTGTGTTGGGGTGTAGATGCTGGGAGCTGCAAGATCATCCTTCATTCCAGCCCCTTCATATTTCTGTATAGGAAAGGGACGTGGCAGGGGGCATGGCCACCTGCCCCATGCTCACACATACAATCCTGTCCCTGATATGCTATCCTATATGAGAGGGGGTTCCAGGCTTCAAATAGCAATCATATCATGAAGCAGATAGAAATACAAACTGTGATCTTCTGGTGTATGATGATGCATAATGTGTACTGTTATTGTGAGGCTAGGAGCAGAGGCAAAGCACTACACTGATCAATTCATCTCTGCAAGGTCTCTCCTCCCCATGGGAACATGGTAGCTTCTTATCCCTCCAACTTTCAATGGATCATCATGATCACTCCTCACTGGAATGTAGGCTGATCCTGCAGTTCTCAGGGTTCACGCCCCTGACAGACCCCCTGTTCTCTGTTGCTGTATGAAGCTCTCAATTTTCTGTCCCATGAGGGAGGGGGGAGATCAAATTAGCAGGTATGTTTTTATTGAATTATAAGCAATCTATAGATCCTAGAACTGCAGTGTACAGCTCTGCTACATCATGTAGCATGACAGAAACTGTACTAAAAAGCTTTCTCCCCCTGGAGTTCCCCTTTAAGCATCGAAGAGTTGTGATGAGACTTTTACCAGAAGAGGATACCTGCAGTGAAAAAGAGAAGACATGAGTGAGCTGACCCATCACTTCCAGCACCAACGTACTGGATTGACCTGGTCTAAGACAACCGGTGGGGTAGAAGTCGGCTGGATCAAAGAAGGCTAAACACTCCCTGATAGACTTTGTTAGGAAGACTTACAGCATAGAGGAAAATTCCACTAACCCCCACCAGGGCAAATGTGTTAAGAGCAGTCAGTGCAATAGCTCCCACAGGGACAGGTGTATCATGCCTGCTAGAGGGACACATTCACAATCCCTAAAGGCCACGTCACACCATCCGACACCGCTGGAGATGTTGGCGGCGACTGGCGGGGGCGCGCATGCTTTTGGCGCCCTGCCAGCGTCGCCGTCCCCCATTTACATGGGGCGACACCTCCGGCGGTGCCCTGGCGAGCCGACAGGCGGCATCGCCGCCAGGGTGTCTCAAAATCCCAGCGGCGATGCAGGACCATGGGAGCCTATGGCTCCCATCGCCTGTCAGGTCACCGGCGGCCGGTTACATGGGGCGATGTGTACACATTGCCCCATATCGGCCACCTGGTTTCACATCACTGATGTGAAACCAGGCGACCTCCCGGCGATGTCGCCTAGTGTGACGGGGTCTTTAGAGATTTTGCTAACTAGATTGAATTTTGAGATTTATTGTGTGCTCTACATTGTATTATTTACTTGTTCCTGTACTGTTTTACTATTGTTCAACTGTTTCTTCACGGCTAAAGTTCCCTCTATATCGGAAGCAATAAATAGTTTGTTGCCTGTTTCCACCTCGTGTCATCTTTGAGTTGCATCTGGTCATCTGCTTTACATTCAGATCAGCAGATCCGCCACCAGTCTGGATATCATGGTCCATGGTTAATTGATATGTCAAACCAGCCTTACTGTCAAGGTGCTACCTTTGTCATCTTGTGAAATTGTAAAGGTAATATTTCATAATAATATTAATAACAAGTTGCTGCTCCTGTCCTAATTTATATAGACCAAGTGCCGGCGATGAAAAGTATGACACCAGACACACAGAGTCAGATGTACACTCTTCCTTGGTCAGACCCAAGCTCCAAGTGCCTGTTTATTACAATAGACTGGACATTTTGTTCAATAAGGGGCTCGGTCAGCCCTACTCAGATGTATTCATTGGTCAGCAGGTTAGTCCATGGGCGGATCCATGAGGTCATCAAGGGGTGTGGTCTTGATCGAGTATGTTATTCTGTGATTGGTCAGCCTTGCCTGACCTCCAGCTTCGGTGATTGGTCAGTCTTCTTTGGACTCCATCTTGCTCTCAGCACATGGTGTGATGTGGCAGGAAATGGCAGCCATGTTTAAATCACAACTTATACAATGTAAAATAATACACTCTATATATCATTTCTCCCATGCCCTTATGTCTTAAGCTTAATGAAGTATTTTGATCTTAAGGCTCTCCTTAACAATAGTAGGATGCTCCCTCAAAATTGATCTCAGCAGAACAGGGAGAGTCAACTCAATTTTTTTCCGAAAATATGTTGACATAAAATAATAGGTTGTTTTTTGACATTTAGTCACCTGCAGCAGATTTTTCTGAACTGGACTTTTATGTAGAAATTTCTGCAACAAACCTGCTTCATGCGAGGTTAGTTATTCACCATAAACAGTAAAGATTAATTTGGATTTTTGATCCAACAGACTTAGTGGTTTCAGTCTGGAGAAAGCAGTGGTCTCCTCTATATGAAGTTTGCAGACTATTATTACTCCTGACCTCTATGTGCGTATTATTGCACAGCTTTATATTGAGAGAATTTTATGAAGGATATCCTAATCCGTGGTATTTGAGGTGTGAAGAGTTAATCCACCAGAAGTAAAGTGCAATGACATAATTTCATTACTTTATTGCCTCCTGAATCTTATTGCTTTTGCTTTTTTTCTTTTCCTTTTTCAATGAAAGCTTTTTGCCAGGAGACTTTGTATCAGATTATTTGTCATTCGTGTTTTTATATCTATCATAATTGTGTTTAGAGCACATAAAGGACAAAGAAAATCTAAACTTGGCTACTCTAGGTTTACTTGAGCACAAAATAGAGTAAGGAAATGGAGGTCATCAGCATGTACTTTTCATTTTTATTGCTTCATGTTATGTATTTAAACTCATCTGTATTTCATATCATATATCTTCTTGCCTTAGGCTGTAAAGTTCTAAAATGGCATTGCTTTGCCCACCCTTAACTTTTATACTGGCTATGATAATCCCTCCTGATTAGCTGTGCTATGTGATGTGCTATCTTTGAGGTGTAGCGCCCCTGCGATATAGTCGTTACAGTGATGCTGCACCTACTCCACAGGTGTGGGGTCACTGCTCAGGGGATAGCAAAGACAAGACACAAACACTACACCCAACACCATCCTGACACCAGGCCAGGGATTGTAAAGAGGGGAGAGAGCAAGGAGGAGAGAGACCACCCTGGGGGGAGAGAACATGAGGGAAGAGAGGCCACATCAGGGGAAGAGTGCATTGGAGGAGAGAGATGCACTGGGGAGAAAGCGCATGAGGGAGAGACAGCATTTGGAGAAGAGAACATGGAGGAGAGAGACCACAGAGGGAGGAGAGATAGCACACCAGAAGAGGGAGAATGCACTGGGAGGAGAGAGACAGCACATAGGAGATTTCATTTACAGGGATTATATACAGGGATATTATATATATATACATTCCGCAGCCTTTATATTATATATGTCGCAGTCAGAGAGGGATGGGGTACTCGGTAGCCAGGCAGGCAGTCAGTTTCTATCACGGTGGCAATTGCCCAGCCCCGTGACCCTGACCGGACATGTAAAGGGAGTTATTTACAGGGGATAAAGTAAAGTTTGCTTAAGTTTGTGACGCCAGCTAAGGTATCTTGCCAGGGATGGCCAACACTGCAAATGTTGGCGCCAGGGGATAGGTGGTATAGCAGCTAGGTTGATTACTCCTCTCAGCAGGAGCAGGCCCCTGGGGGTTGTAGTAGATGATGGTGTAGAGGAAGATGTTGGAGGTTGTAGTAGTGAGTATAGGTGCAGAGTGGTCGCAAGAAGGAAGTAAGGAGACAGTCTCTGTTCTTTGCCTTTTTACTCGGTATTGCAGTTCATCAGCAGATCCAGGGTACTGGCTCACCGGGCTGACAGTCTGGTCAGTCTGAAAAGAACTAGGGACCTCTATGATGGATGGGTATATAGCCTACCATACCAGCTGATTTGTCCTCAGGTTGAAGTTCTAGGTACTCTCCGCTTCCCCGTGTGCCTCTTCCATCCTCATGGCTACTAGCAGACACACAAGCGAATCGGACTGTTGATACCCTGGACCTACACCAGTTGTCTAGCGCTTTGACAGTCACTGTGCTTCTGGTAGTCCCACAGTGTGGCTACTGTGCTTACAGCCCATCAGCCTCCAGTTTGCTACCAGTCATGAAGATCTAAAAGTTTGAGGTCCAGGCACCTCTTTTGCAGCTTGTGCTCTTCACAGTCTGAATGCTGTCACCGCCACTCATCTTGCGCCCATCGTAATGTCACCGCCCTCCCAATGCGATAGCATTGGCCACCCATGTAGTAAAACATTATAATGAGAGACCTGGGACATGGAGACCAGTATCACGTTTAGGCTATGTTAACACGTTACTTTTTGCTGCTTTTTTCTGTACCAATACTCCCTCTCTTTGAAGTAAAGATTTTTCCAAAAACAGGCATTTCTGGAACTTTGGTGCTTTTTTGTGGCCACTTTTTGTGGAGATTATATGTCTTATTTGTCTGCAGTTTATGCTTAACAGAGTTACTTTTACTCACCAAAAATACAGCAAAAATGCATACTTTGGGTTTTATGCAAATTTGCACTTCAGTGAGGAAGTGGATGAACTCCATCGCCACCTTTAGGTAGCTCCTCAAAGTCATAGTCAACTTTCTGACAAGCCTTTTAATATGACTAGGGATTTGTGCCAGATCAGAACCCCAAAACTACAGACGCTGCGTTTCGGGGTATCTGCCACTCATCAGTGTAGAGTGTGGGATATTCTTGGGGATTTGCATTTTCTCATTGTATTGCATGGTAAAAAACACTGCCAAAACTCTCAAAGAGTTGACATGCTGTAGTTTTCCAATTTAGTCAGGGGAACTGGTACTTTACAGAACAGCTTTTAATTTGCATTAAATACAGCAAACAAAATGTAAAAATGCATCATGTGGACATAGCCTTATGGTTTACATCTCCTGGAAAGCATAGATTGCTGTAGAGACCTCTCATTGATGTTGATGTGACTCTATGACAACCACATCTGCCATGGTCATGAGGGAGGCCCCCAAGGACTGATGGGATCTACCAAGACTACAGAATCTCAATAAAATACCTCACCCCAGGAGGAGATAGAACTCTGCAGTCCTCCCTATGGAAGAAAGTACATAGGAAGTGGGGTCAGGATCAGAGGCAACAAAGATGGCCTATGACTATACCTCAATCACAACACTGTATCTGCTTCATTAAGCAGTCCCGGCCGCCGGTAAGCTCCGGGACATGTCGGCGGGGAGAAACAGCTGATCTGAGAGCTGTTTGAATCTTCCCGCGCCGACACTGTGAGGAGATGTCGGCGCGGGAAAATTCAAACAGCTGTCAGATCAGCTGTTTCTCCCCGCCGACATCGCTAGGAGATTACAGGCGGCGGGGAGAAGGAGGACAGCAGAGGGTCAGCTGATCTCCCGGTGGCCGTCGGTGAGCTCCTGTGACATCACCGGCGGCCACCGGGAGATTTTTCAATGGGTCCGCAGCGTTCTCCCGCGCTGTCAAGCGCTGAACACTGCGGACCCATTGACGGCAATGCATTTTTTGTGCGCTTGGGGACGCTTGCTGATCTTCCAAGATCCCCAAACGCACAAAAAAATGCTGCAAGCTGCGTCCCGGGTGCGGATGCTGGACACCGGAAGGAGCAGATATCGTCCGCATCCGCACCCGAACGCAGCAAACGCAGGCACCATGCGTTCCTATGTTAAACATAGGAACGCAGTGCGCATGCGTTTGACTGCATATGGGAACGCAGCAATACGCTGCCTTCCCATACGCAAATGTGAAGCCAGCCTAACTGACCTGTATCAATTGAACAAGGAAGGTGCCAAAAAACAGGCATTATTAGTTAGGAACGGAACATAGGCCTGCCTCCTGCAGTCAGAGACACCTTCCCCAAAGCAGTGAGGTTTCATCCTCTTCCTAAGGCAATTACAGATCTTGATACCTCAGGCCGCTGCCACTTTCTCTCTCCTAGCCACAATGTCACTTCAGACATAGGCTGCAAATCCTCATGCTGTCTCAGGCCACACTACCTCACCATGGGTGGTCTCAAGGCAGACAGGTCCTCACAGTCAATAGTTTCAAGTTCTGTAGGCCATCTTTCTCTTGAAGCACCACTCCAGCATTTTTTATTTCCCCGCTGTTGTGGTGCTTCAAATCTAAGTCCACTGCCCCTTGTCTAAGGCTAGGGTCACACTTACAGATTTTCCATGCAGTTTTCACACATGTCTTTTGTGAAAAACGCATGGAAAATCCGCATCCATAGACCCCCATACAAAAAATGCATGCTCCAATGCCAAAAACGCATGTCTAAAGGGCCATACGTTTTTTGGTTGCATTTTTGGCTCAGCACCAAAAAATGCTGCATGCTGCGTTTTTTGGTGCTTTTCCAAAAATGTATGCATTTCTTTAACATGGGGCCCTATGGGAAATGCATGCGTTTTTGCATGACACTAAATGGTACCATGCGTTTCCGCATGCATTTTTGCATGCGTTTTTTAAGGCTGCTCCACATCTAACCGCAAAAACGCAGCCCAAAAACGCAGGCTGGAAAAAAGCACCTTAAAAAACGCATGCAAGTGTGACCCTAGCCTTATACTCACCTTCCGGATGCTTCATCTTCTATCACTGTGGTCCTTTGTGGTCGGTCTCCAACAATTTGTGACCTGTTGGCAGTTTCAGTGTTTGGCTAGGGTCAGACTTGCGTCGTGGATGCTGTTTTTCCTTGCGTTTTTCACAATTGTTCTTTGTGAAAAATGCATGGAAAAACGCATCCATAGGCCCCAATGCAAAAACGCATGGCCAAAGTGCCATGCGTATTTTGGATGCGTTTTTTGCCTCAGCTGCGTTTTTTGGTGCATGCGTTTTTGTAACATGGGGCCCTATGGGAAACGCATGGCACTAAATGGTAACATGTGTTTTTGCAGGCGTTTTTGCTTGCGTTTTTAAAGGCTGCTCCAGGCCCAACAGCAAAAACGCAGCCCAAAAACGCAGGCTGCCAAAAACATCCTCAAAAACGCAGCCGAATCTGACCCTAGCCTTTCACGGTGCATGCCGGTGGTCAATCTTCAGTGTAAGGCTAGGGTCACACTTGCATGTGTTTTTTAAGGTTGCTTTTTGCAGCCTGCATTTTTGGGCTGCGTTTTTGTTGTTAGGTGTGGAGCAGCCTTAAAAAACACATGCAAAAACACATGCAAAACGCATGGTACCATTAAGTGCCTTGCAAAAACGCATGTGTTTCCCATAGGGCTCCATGTTACAAAAACGCATGCGTTTTTGAAAAAGCACCAAAAAATGCATCATGTTGCATTTTTTTGGTGCTGAGCCAAAAACGCATCCAAAGAACGCATGGCATTTTAGACATGCGTTTTTGGCATTGGGGCATGCGTTTTTGTATGGGGGGTCTATGGATGCGTTTTTCCATGTGTTTTTCACAAAAGGCAAGTGTGGAAAAAACGCAAGTGTGACCCTAGCCTACGTCTATGACAGCCTCATTCTAGCCTTGTTTTGGTTGTCATAAACTTGCATTTGGAGCTTGTGATGTAACTTTTGACTTCTGGCCAGTCAGATATTTCAGTCACAAGATGACACTCAAGCGGTGCCGAAAAGGTATGGAACATCCAGAGGGTAAGTATAACAATAGATGCAGAGTATGTATATTTAAAGCCGCTGAAAAATTGCTGTAGTGGTTCCTTAATACTTTATAATGTTAAAAAATGTAGGTCAGGGCATTCTTTTATATTTATTACAGGTAACTTGCTGGAATGTAATTTATAAGCTTTAAGTATCTTTATAGCTTCTTTATCTCTTTCAGTACAGGTCTCTCAGCCTTTAATTGGACTGACAGACATACACAGGGGCAGATATACCATTGGTTTGACCTGTGCCACAGCACAGGGGCACAAGAGATAATGGAGCCCATTTCTACCTCCAAAGCAGGTGCAATTTTGCAAAAATTCTTTTTGTTTCATGATTAAAAATTAAAAATCACACATCCTCCAGAGGAGCTCTGGACACGTTTCGTGGGTCTAGCACACTTAATCCTCTAGAAACGTGTCCCGAGCTCCTCTGTAGGATGTGTGATTTTTAATTTTTAATCATGAAATATAAAGAATTTTTGTGGCACCGGATTCTACACATTTACTCTATTGCTACTGGTGGTTGCCAAGCCACCTTCCGGTTTGCCTGGGAGTCCTGGGAACATTAGGTGGTGGAGCTAATCCTTTTCTTGAATGAGCAATAGATGGCTGCACTAAGTCACACATTTTATCTGACTACCAAAACCTGGATATGACCACAAGTCACAATAGCAATTTGGTTTTATACTTTGATCCCGAATAAAAGGGAGCTTGTGACACTTGTGACACTGGCTTCTGGCACACGGCAAATCTATCATATGAAAAAGGCCACAGGTCTTACGCTCTTACAGGCCAAATACAACTTCAGTAGGACATCAAATGTGGCACCCCAGAGTCCGGTTGCCACGAAGGGCTTGCCTTGTCCGGTTGCCACGAAGGGGGGGGGGGGAATTGGGTCATGCTTGGACGCAAGATTGGGTATCCACTCCAGGTAAGCCCACAGCACACTCCTTCTGACTCCAGACCAGAAGGGAGAGCTCTGAAAGCCGAGATCAGGGCAGCTCCCCTGAAAATTCTGACCTGGGGCAGGGTTAGTTAGTCCAGTTCTTAGGAGGACTGGGAGAGACATTATGCAGACTGGAGCGGTGCCAGGCTTGTCTGAGGATACTCATTAGCCAGTGTGAGGGACCCATAGGAGAGGGTCTGAGGAGAGGAGTAGGCCTGGAGAGAGGAGCCTGTTCACGCTTCACCCCAGAGCAGAGTGCCAAAACGGGACATCGGAGTCCGAGGTTGCAATGGTGCTCTAGGTCCAGCAGCCAAAACTGAAAAGCAAGAGATTCCAAGTCTCCTGGTCACCAAAGCACCTGGAGGCACATTCGCATGAAGAGCTCATGGACATTGGCCAGAGGAGAGACAATGGGGAAGAGCTTGAGCTGACTGCCATACTGGTGATAGACTGTCCAGCAGAAGGCAAGGGTCGCAGTTTAGCTACAGGCAGCCAGGACCATCAGAAAAGAGCACAGCAGGAAGTGCTTAGAACTCTCCGGGTGAGGAGATCCTTAACTTGCTTCCAGGCCACCTGGATTCCTAACGACACCTGTGACCTGCACCTTGGCTTCAACTGCTTCAGTAAAGGTAAAGGAAACAACCCCTGAGTGTCTGTTGGTTATTCAGCACCCTGGGTCCTGCACCCCAATGGCCTGCCATCTCCATAGACTTTATCGGTTACCACGGGGAGCCACTCCACCCGTGGGGAGTGATATCACCACTACTGCCCATCCATCATCCCCGGAGTTCCCGCATCGCAACACCGGCCCCAATAACTAGCTACCACGAGTGGCATCACAATACCAATCCCCTAAATCCTATCCCCATGAACTTTTAAAGACTGATCCCCAGGGTCTCAGGGCCAGGTCTCAACCCCTGTGACTCACCTGGAAGTGCTCAAAGCCCGGATCCAAGTGCTCCATGGCCCTAGGGCGGGTCAGTTTCCTGGCATCAGGAAGAGGATATTGTGTCTGACGCCTACAGATACTGTGTGCCATTGACTTTATTATGCTGTGAACAGTCGCCATTGTTGTCCCATGTGGCACGTGGGAAGAGAAGGGGGTGTGCTGTCATGGGTGGGACCATTGAAAGGGCACGAAGAGAAGCCCCGCTCTGCCTAGGGACGTCAGCCAGTGCGACATAGGAAGCCCCCGCATGCTCAACTCCCCGCCTGAGGAGCGGTAGACTGATCAGCCGAAAAAGACTGAGAACCTGGCTGTGGTTAACTAGGGGAATAACAATGTCCAACCCAAAGGAAAGAGAGCTCGTGGCAGGCCCGGCTGCCCCCCAAGAGGAAACAGCAGCCCAAGCCGATGACGCAGACATAGCCCCCGCAGCAATAGTCCCCGCAGCAGCGCCAGTCATGCCGTTCTCAATGTCGTACATTCCGGGAGCCACCTGGCTGCCTCAGTACTCAGGGAAGTGGACACTCCCAAAGGACTCAGCTGCGAATATCGGCCCTGCAATACCCTGACCTGAACTTTTCCCAATTTAAAGATCAGGCCATCTGCATGCTGCGAGAACCCACTGCAAGCAGCACTGCACCCGCTCCGCAACTGACTCTAACATAACACCCGGAGGTGGCACACTCTGCTGTAACCGCCGAGGGGGCCAGTGCACAGACCTTAGCAAACATTACCCCTGATGCCCTACAACTGCAAGTGCAGCAGCTGACCAAGGGGATGGCTGAGCTAGCCAGAGCTGCCCAGTCCATGCAAGGATCCCAGCCCTCAGAGAAGATAGAGTTTGCCTCCAGCCCAGATGACATCCCATGGATGCACCAGAGGAGGAATCCGCCGACCAGAGGATGACCCAGCGATCACTGCGATTCCACAGGACAACCCATCTGCCGCCTCTGCAACAAAGTGGGCCACATTGCGAGGTTTTGTACTTTAAACGAGAAACCCCTGAGGCAGCGGACCACCCCCCAGGAATGGGGCAGCCTGGCCCACCGAACTGGCGCGACAGGTATGTGGGAGGATGACCGGTCCTTCCTATCATGCTGGATGGCATCCCCATGTCCTCATGAACGCTTTATTGGACACTGGTTCACAGGTGACCACTATGCCTTATATTCTCTACAAATGGTACTAGGCTGATTCAGACAATACCCACCGCCCAGATGATAGTTTTATCATTTAAGCTGCAGATGGTTTGCCTTTTACACAGGTGTGATTTAAAGAAGTAATCATTAAGGTGGGGTGTGTAGAACTAACTACCCAGGATATGGTGATTGTTGATGTAGACCACCGAGAAATTAATTCAATGCTTACCCTAGACACTAATGTGATTGAGAATTGACTAGGGGAGATTATTGTTTTGTTACAACAGGTTGCCGAAACTGCCAACCTCGGACAGCAGCGACTCCTGCATAAAGAAATAAAGTCCCTGATGCAGAGTCAGCAGGTGGAGCTGTCCGGTGGAGAAGTCGGCAGTGTAACAGTAAGTGACCCGGTCCCCATTGCAATACCCCCAAAAGAGTGAAATGTTAATCTGATGTAGGGCAGGATTACCAAAGCCTTGGTAAAGCCCGTGTACTCAGACAGTAGGCCCACTGTCCTTACAGCCAGAGAAGTAGTTGATGTCCAGGCAGAATACCTGTATACATCTTAAAATATGGAGAGGAGGAGGTCAAACTGCCTAGGTATGCTACTATTGCTAAATTGTACACTGTCAGTAACAACGCCTTCACGGCAGTGGAGCCCTTGGACCCGTCCGACCAGGCAGAGGACAATGGCTCACAGGGGATGCTGGAGGACTGGTGTCAGAAGCTACACGTAGACACCGACTCCACCCCTTCACTCCAAAAGCATGAAGTTTACCGGGTAGTTCAAGAATATGAATGGGTCTTTAGTAAAATTCTTTAAACTTTGGGCAGGTGAAAGGGGTACAACATTGTGGCACCCCTGCTGGGATTGCCACAGGACCCACCGGTGCAAGGAGGGATTTTCACTTTGGTAGACACAGCACATAACACCTTCCACCCCAGACCTGAGGGGGAGCTCAACTGGCTGCCTTAAGCCAGATCCCCTATAAAAGTTCCAGGCCTGAGGGGAGGAGTCAGTTAGTCTGCTCTGAGCAGTAAAGAGAACAGTTAGTTTCAGTTCAGTTCCAGTTAGTTTGCAGTGAGCAGAGGAGACAGCAGAGTGAAGGAGCTGCTCGCTCGGATCAAGCCAGGCCCAGCACCAGGGAACACTGACCCAGCTATGCTGCACCCTAGGGAGTGGGTCGGAGGCCAGTGGAGGAAGTACGAGAAAAGAAGAAGGGAACAGATCAGGTTTCCCTTTAGCTCACCCAGACACCGGAGTCTGAAACTGCTAATCATCCATTGTAGCAGGAAAAGCCCGGAAGGACCAGGAGGAATTAATCCCCCTGAGGTAACAAATTAAGAGACACTCAAACCCGACCAAACACAGGACAAGGGGCCCGAAAGGACAATAGGGGTTCCCCCAGGAGGAGGTCCTCATAGTCGGTTACAGAGTAACACCCTGAGTGGAAGAAGGAGCGGCAAGTTCAGTTATAACTATAGAAAAAAAGGAGACACAAGAGGCGCAGATTGTGCCTTATCAAAAAGACACTTTTGTTATTATGTGGATTATGTAGGGGTCCACTCACCTTTTCAGGTTGTGAGACCCACAACCAGTTTGAGCGCTTTAGCAGCTGCTGCAGAACCTCCACCGTCACGCCAAAACCGCGGGAAAATCAGAAGCTTTAAACAGGAATGGTTTCCAAGGTCCGCGCTGCTGCTTCAAACAAAGTACTTCACAAGGGTTGTTACCACCATCAGATCCTTTATTCAGCCATAACCAACGCGTTTCAGTGCTGTCCCAGCAAGGACAGCAATATACCCTGAGGGAGGTGCTGGGACAGCACTGAAACGCATTGGTTATGGCTGAATAAAGGATCTGATGGTGGTAACAATCCTTGTGAAGTACTTTGTTTGAAGCAGCAGCGCGGACCGTGGAAACCATTCCTGTTTAAAGCTTCTGAGTTCAGTTATAGGCAGAGCTTACCCAAAACCACCGTACACAGTGACAGAGGAGGCCTCACAACTCTCCAAGGTGAAATTCCCAAATTGCACCAAGGACCTGGTTACCTTCCTGGACTGCACCTGTTACCGGACATCAATAAAAAGTACTGAAACAAAGACTATTGTGTGTGTGTGCGCCTGTTTCACTGCCGCTGCCCCAGCGTTCACTGCAGAGACGCTACTACGACTCTCCTTATCCATCCCCGCTGCCCTGAGGTAAAGCTCCACCTGTGGAGAGCTGTAACACCCAAGCTGCATTCCATCACCTCAGCGGCCGGCCTGCAGCGGTGGTATCTAACTTACCAGGTACCACAGGTGGCGTCATGACGACATTCCCTTCTCTCACCACCATCCTCATCATTCCTTCCACCATCCCCGCCACTGAGGGTCCAGGGCACGGAATCGGGAACTGACCAGCTGTGATCCCCCATCCAAGTAGTCATCAGCCCCGGTATCCGAGTACTCCCCTACCCTGTCGACCGCCTCAACATCACATCCCTACAGGTGACCATCCGCCCATCAAGGAGAGTTACAGGCCTGTATTTCCAGCCCACTATCAATGTGCCAAAGAGATGTTATGGGAAATGAAGGAGGCTGGGGTGATTAGAGATAGTTGTAGCCCCTGGGCAGCTCCACTAGTCCTGGTAATGAAGAAAGATGGTACAATGAGAATGTGTGTAGATTACAAGCAGATTAATCTTTAAACACATAAGGATGCTTACCCACTACCCAGAATTGAAGAGCCATTAGCTTCATTGTGAATTGCTAATTATTTTTCTACCTTAGATCTCACCAGTGGGTACTGGCAGGTTGGATCAGAGAGAAGACTGTGTTCACGACACCGATGGGCCTCTGTGAGTTTAATT
Organism: Allobates femoralis; assembly: GCA_033576535.1. NCBI lineage: Eukaryota > Metazoa > Chordata > Amphibia > Anura > Aromobatidae > Allobates > Allobates femoralis. The sequence goes on along the minus strand of JARQOC010000008.1, from coordinate 47,159,585 downwards.
GCATACTATTTGGACTCTGCAATGCACCAGGAACATTCCAGAAGATGATGGAGTGTTGCCTGGGGCACAGAATCTTTGAAACAATGCTACTGTACCTAGATGACATCATAGTCTATTGGAAGACGTATGAGGACCACTTGAAGCACAAGGCTGAGGTATTTGAAGCATTATCCAAGTTTGGCATTAAAGTGAAGCCGTTCAAGAGCCACTTGCTGAAGCCTAAGGTACAGTACCTGGAACAAGTGGTCAGCGCTGAAGGTGTGGCACCAGACCCTGATAAGGTCACAGTAATAAGGAACTGGCCGAGGCCCACCACCATCAAGGAGGCACAGCAGCTCCTGGGGCTGGTAGGTTACTACCGCAGGTTCATCAAGGGCTTCACGAAGATGGCAGCGCCCATACAGGACCTCCTGGTAGGCCAGTCCAAGAAGGCTAAGAGCTCAAGGTCAACGTTTGAATGGGGCAGCAGAGAAGAAGACTCCTTCAACCAGCTGAAATGGGCCTTGACGGGAGATGAGATCCTGGCCTACCGAGACTATGACCAGCCTTTTATGCTGTTTAAAGATGCGAGGGACATGGGATTGGGAGCCGTGTTGTCCCAGGTGCAGAGAGGCAAGGACAGAGTAAGTGCCTATGCCAGCAGGGAGCACCATCCTACAGAAAGGAACCCCAACAACTATACCTCATTCAAGCTAGAGTTCCTCGCACTTGTCTGGGCAGTAACTGAACGTTTTAAGCATTACCTGGCTTCAGCAAAATTCACTATGTACACGGATTATGATCCATTGACCCATCTAGAAACTGCAAAGTTGGGTGCATTGGAAAACAGTTGTTCAATTACAACTTCACCATCAAGTATCGGGCAGGCCACAAGAACGCCAACACTGATGGGCTGTCAAGGATGCCCCACTTGCCAGATGTGGGAAAAGACCAGGAGGAGCTGGAAGAGATAGAGCTACCGGCTTTTCACCGCAGTAGAGTGACCCAGTGTTCCCTTGAGATGAGAAACAAGAGGCCTATCGTGCAAGAGGTCAAGTTCAATCCATTACCCCACCATGGTTGGGCAGAGATGCAAGACAGTGACATAGCCATCTTGCTAGTCAAGGAGCTGCTGAAACAGACTGACTCACGCCCAGGTCCAGATGCTCCATAAGAGGTACAACAGTTGTGAAAAGAGAAGAGCACATTGTTCAAATATCAGGGTAAGCTGTGCAGGAGACACACCAATGCACGAACCCATGAATTGGTGTGGCAAATAGTAGTCCCGAAGAGAGATGTTCAGATAGTCCTAGAGGTCTACCATGATGTAGCAGGACACTTTGGATGGAAGAAGTAGCAGGTGCTGTTTCGTGAAAGATTCTACTGGGTTGGCATGAGGAAAGTCATCGAGAATTGGTGTAGGAACTGTGGCCGATGCAAACTGAGTAGGAAGGATCATGACAGTCAGAGAGCTCCTCTACAGCCCATTGTCAATAAACAGCCACTTGAACTTGTAGCCTTAGACCATGTGGAGTTGACCCCGAACTGGTCAGGCTTTGTGTACGCCCTCACCATTGTAGATCATTATTCACGCTTGTTGGTTGTAGTACCAGTGAAAGACGTGACAGCGAAAACAGTGGCAAGACCCCATGGCTATCCTGAACAGGTACTGACAGATCAAGGTCCAACCTTGAAGCAGAGGTGTTCCAGGAGTTTTGCAACTTGTATGGATGCAAGAAAATAAGTACAACGCCGTACCATCCATTGACCAATGGTATGTGTGAGAAAATGAATCAAGTGGTGATTGACCTGTTGAAAACATTGCCCTTGGAAGAAAGAAGTATGTGGCCAGAAAAGTTCCCAGACTTAGTGGACTTGTACAATAATGTTCCTGTGAGTTCCACCAACTGTACCCCTGCATACCTGATGAGAGCAAGACCAGGTAAGTTACCCATAGACCTAGACATGGGAGTGTTGACCCCTGAAACAAATCCACCAGAAGCAGACTGGGATGCAGAACGACAACAGAGATACCGTAAAGTACAAGAGTGTGTTGAGAAAAACCTGCCTCAAGCAAGAGAAAGGCAAGAGAGAACCTACAACAAACAAGCACCTGCAGTTCCCTTATTAACAGGAGAGCAAGTCTTAAGAAGGAAGCGGAGAATCAATAAATTGGATGGCCAGTGGGAGGCAGAGCCCTATACAGTGTTACCTTCAAATTTTGACAAAACCAAAGTCTGCTTAGTCAGTAAAGATGGAGGAGAAACCTCAGCAGCAGTATCAAGAGATCACTTAAAGAAATGCCCTGATCAGTTGAAAAACAGAAGAGAAGTCTGAGATCTATCTGAACCTGTGAAACAGAAAGAAAAGATGATCCATACAGTACTTTGAAACTTTCCCAAAACATGGACCCAGATCAATGGAGCCATAGTAGTCCCTGTATTGACATTCCGGATCATGTCGCTCCTGAACCATTTGAGATTCCGGAAGAGCCTGAAGAACCACCAGCTGCAGAAGATCTAGAAAGTCAACTCCCTGCTAGCGGTGAAACGTTCAGTCCCATGGTGAGTCTAAGACCCAACTCTGGTATACCCGTGCTACGTAGGTCTACACGTAGAATAGTGGATAGTACATCCACAGCACCAGAAGTAGTCACTAGCAACCAGACCAGACAATCAGAAATACCTGTTCTGCGTAGATCCACTCGTAGTAACATAGGCCAGATTCCAGCCCATTATAGGAATGTTAGTAAGTTAAGTGAATATGTTTAATCAATTGAAAATGTAAATATGTTTTGTTTTTCATACGACTAAGCAAAAATGCAATCATCAAGCGTACTGTGCCTACAGGACTTACTGTATGAACTTTTGCATATTCTTGAACGTTTATCTTGAAATATTGAATAATACGCCACAGGACTGGTTGTGGGAAAGACAATCTTGTAAATGATTCCTCATCAGACAACGGTGGAAGGTCTAAGCGCCGTAGTGACTGTTTCCCAATTTTCTTTGTTTTTGTAACTTTTTCATTTTGAGAATTGAGTGCAATTTATCAATTGTTATTGTAAATTTTTGGGTTTGTAAAAAGTGTTTCCTCAGTCAAGGAGTACTGAATTTCACTAGGGGAAAAAGCATCACCCCAGAGTCTGGTTACCACAATGGCCTTGCCTCCCTTGGGGGTGGGGTCATGCTTGGAAGCAAGTTACGGTATCCACACCATGTAAGCCAACAGCACACAACACCTCCTGACTCCAGACCAGAAGGGGGAGCTCTGAAACATGAGTTCAGGGGAGCTCCCCTATAAATTCTGGCCTGGGGCAGGGTTAGTTAGTCCAGTTCCTAAGAAGACTGGGGAAGGCATCCTGCGGACTGGAGCAGTGTCAGGCTTATCCGAGAATACTCACTAGACAGCGTGAGGTACCTGTAGGGGAGAGTCTGAGGAGAGGAGTAGGCCTGTGGAGAGGAGCCTGTTTATACGCCGATGAGTAAGGACCTTGTCTGAAACGCGTCCGGAGGGATGTAAGTGTTTTTAATATGTTCTAATAAAGTCGCTGTCAGTATGGTCCAGTGGCCCTGGAAAATACCTTTTTTTTCTTCTGAGCCTGTTAACACTTCACCCCAGAGCAGACTGCCAAAACTGGATGCCAGAGTCCGAGGTTGCGAGGGTGCTCTAGGCCCAGCAGCCAAAACCGAAGGATGGGAGATTCCAAGTCTCCCGGCCACCAAAACCCCTGGAGGCACAGCAGCATGAAGAGCTCAGGGACATTGGCCAGAGGAGAGACACCCGGTAAGAGATTGAGCTGCCTGCCATACTGGTGATAGACTGTCCAGCAGGAGGCAAGTGTCGCAGCTTAGCTACAGGCAGCCAGGACCAGCAAAAAAAGAGCACAGCAGGGAGGGCTTAGAACTCGCCAGGTGCGGAGATCCTTAACTAGATTCTGGGCTACCTGGATTCCTAATAACACCTGTAGACTGTACCTTGGCTTCAACCGCTTCAGTAAAGATAAAGGAAACAATCCCTCAGTGTCTGTCAGTTATTCAACACGCTGAGTCCTGCAACCCAATGGCCTGCCATCACCATAGACTTTACCGGTTGCCCCGGGAGCTACTCCATCTGTGGGGAGGGATATCACTACTGCTGCCTATCCATTATCCCCAGAAGTCCCGCACCACAGCTCCGGCCCCAACAGTCGGCTACCACAGGTGGCATCACGACATCTATCCCCTAAATTCTATCCCCCTGAACTCTTAAAGACTCATCCCCAGGGTCAAGGAGCCAGGTCTCAACCCCTGTGACTCCCCCGAAAGCGTTCAAAGCCAGATTCCGAGTGCCCCACTGCCCCGGGGGCGGGTCACAAACATCTGTAAAAGGGGCATGGAGCATTATCCGCGGGGTTGCCTTCATGTACCACCCAGGCCCTTCTTACACAAAAAGTGGAGTTCTGGTTGGTGTGTGGGCTTGTGTGGTGCAGGTCATATCTTTTTTGCAGGCCACTTGTTTCCATTGCTCTCGGCATGTTAGGAATAATCCCCAGTTAATACAGTAACAGAGGCTGAAAGTCTTAATCAATTATAATTTATTGAACATTTCTTTAAATGCAACTTTACATGGGAGGTAGCGGGCACACATCTTTAGTACAGTCTCTTGATACAACTTCAGGTATACAGCAATAAAATCTCTTAAGTTCAGTTCTCTTCCCGACGCACTACCTTGATCTTCCCTTTCCTGGAGAATCAGCAAGCAGACTACTTACACTGGCAGAGATTGAGATGCAAGCCCTCAGATATACCGAGTCCTAGCATCTCAGGCACTTCCTCCAGAAGCCCTAATATTAAGATAAGAGGGGATAATGCAGTTCCAGTATTGAGCTCTCTGCTCGCAGTCATTGCTAAAGGGTCCACATCAAAATGTGGATTACTGCCGCTGGTGAATTGATGCTTACTACCACTGGAAAGTGTCAGTGGCTTGACCTGCAGTACACTCACTAGCTCCTTCTCTAGATTAGGGGCCATTTTCTAGCCCTTAGTTGTCCCCTCCAAAATAACAGTCTCTAGGAGGAATTTGCGCTACCTCACAGTGATTCTGCTGCTTCGGAGTTATGGTAATGGGATTACCCACAAACTGCAGCCTTAGATATTTAACGGTCTGTACTACTAAACTTCAGTCAAACCCTATCTAACTTTTAACAAGAAAGTCACTTACTCCTATAAAGTAACTGCACCCATTATGAGCTGATCCCATTCTTAACTATTGTCTGTCATACAGTCAGTTACTGGCAAACTTCCTATCTTATGAATATTCTCCTTAACAATAATATAACTATTTTTCTTGCTACTTATCCTACAAAACTATGAAAGCACATTACCTTACATTTTTCCCATATAAAACACATATGGTTCACATAGTACACTATATAGAAAGATGCAGCACCCAATTCACATTATTACATAGGTTTCTTCAGGATAAAGAGCAGAAAGCCATCTTGTCCACTCTCTCACACATCTGCATGTTCCCATTGTGTAGAAAAAAGTCTCCTCTATTTACTCCTCATTGCTCCGCCTAAAAATCCTCCTTCACAACATGGTGATGTGGAGCGCTAAGGACTAGGGTACTCAGCAGATGGGCAGGGGTTAAATTCACGGTAGCAGTGCCCAGTGCTATGGCCCTTGTAATAAAAAAAGAAAAAAGTGGCGCAATGTGAAGCTCTTATGGACAGGGAAGGGTGTATGGGGGGCTTTAGCCACTCACCTTTTGTGGTTGTGCAACTCTGCACAACCCCAGTTTCAGCGTCCTGTGACGAGTGTCCTGTTCCGGGACAACTCCGTACTCTCACAGCAGTGTCTCCCGCGTAACTTCCGGGTCCCGGTCACATGATTCGACTATGCGGTGACGTCACGGCAGGTCCTCATGCTAGATTTTCAGTCTCCTGGGTGACACCAGGTCCTTTCCAGGACGTTAATGAATGCCTAGAGCTGCTCCTGCCACCAGTGCCTCACAGAAGGAACAGGGAACATGGAAGAAAGTTGAGGCGGTCTAATTAGGAGTGCTAAGGCAGTTGGGCAAAAATTCAGAGGAAAATATGGAAAAGTGGTTAACAAACATTTATTTGCCCTCTACATCCCACACCATATTTCAACAGTGAATGTCTTCATCAGGTGGAGTACATGGCTTAACAGGGAAATTACATATAAAGGGTTGGTCCTATGTGATTGGACCTACAATTACCTCAATTAAAGGGTTAAATAAGTGCTATTATGTGTAATTTGGAATAAGGTCAGGGGCAGACTGGCCCAGGTGGCAGGGGGGCAAGTGCCCCCTGGGCTGGTGGTATAGCCCACATCTAGGGCCGCCCCCCTATAGAAACTGACAGGCCGCGGGTGGAGCTTTGTGGCCGGCGCGGCGATACAGCAGTAGTTGGCGCTGGAGCTGTCAAGAGAGCTGCGGCACCACCCTCCCTTCCCGGTCATCAAAAACTTTCGATAGCACACCCCCCCCCCCCCCGGTCCTCACAAATTTCCGATAGCACCCAAATCCCCACCCCCGGTCCTCAAAAATTTGTAATAGCACCCGCCCCCCCCCCGGTACTCAACTTAGGACTGGCAGTTCTGAATTCCCACCGGTCAGCCCCTGAATAAGGTGTTCCTGAAATTGTTGTATCTGAGTGTTTATATATTTTTTATTTAATGGCAAAGTGAGGGTTAAAATTACTTCTCAGATTTTACTAATGATGCTTAGTGGTATTTTCGATAATTTGTATCTCTTGCGGGGGGGGGGGGGTGAGCTCATAATTTTCCTTAAGTATGATTATTTGGATTTATCCAGTTGCAATCAAAATTATTATTCAACTCGTATGACAAATGAGTCATTTTGTGATAGATTTGGAAACATCACTTGTTATATATTTAGTTGCTTGAGCTATTTACATAGCTCTTGTTTGATTGATTTATTGCAAATAGCAGGACATTTTTCAATTTTGATAATGAATAATAATAATTTTTAATGTGGGTTGAGTACGGTAATTTTGATTACAATCACATTGACTTCAGATTCCCATTAAAGGCTGGGCTCTACTGGAAGAGTTGCGCCATGTCCTGTTCCATCTGTTACAGCTAAGAAATATTTGTATTCCTTTTTATTCTGCAGCCAATTGTGTTGTCATAAAGTGTGAACACATTCGAGGTTTGATATAGACTAGGATCAAATCGCCCTCCCTCGGGAAGAGTCATTGCCGGGAGCTTTTGTTCTGTTGACCGATTCTTGTAGTACATGGAATCATGGGTCAAAGGCTCGGTAGTCTTCTTCACGGCTCACGTCTGGCCGTATGTTATATTTCCTGCACAATTCACTTGTTTTCACTCTTCAGATATTTTACTGCTTTTGGCCCTCATCACACTCGTATATTATTGCCAAGATTTTGTATCAATATTCGCGAGCCAAAACCAAACCTAAAACAGGAGAGAAGAACAGATCATTGGCTATAGTTTTTTTCTACAAGTTGTACGCCTGTTTTTGTCTTATAAATTCAAATTCAAATAGGCTTTATTGGTGGGACCAACATATTAGTGTTGCCAAGGCAAGAAATATAAGTGTGACAAGGGAGGGGATGGGATTATGGGGAAAGTGTGTATGGGGCATCATTTGGGCAATAATGGTCCAGTCAGGGGTCTTATGCTTCTCTCATCTTATGACATATGGCTTATGAATACCATACAGTGGAAATACCGTAATTTTGGATTATAAGACACACTTCCCCCCTCCAAATTGGGGGAAAATGAGGGTGTATCTTATAATTTGAATCTTTTAAAAAAAAATTAACAAGGGGGTTGCGGCGGAGGAGCCAGAGTGCAGGAGGTGTTTTCATGGGTCCACGGAGTGTGGGTGCAAAGCTGCAGGATCAGAGCTGCAGGGGGGTGTTGTGTCAGAATGCAGTGGGGGCCACCATTTTACTTTTGCTTGCCTGCATTGACAAGCTGGAATATGGCCTCTAGTGTCCAGACTTCCAGAAAACGGCTGCTGATCTCGATCTGCGCATGCGCTGCCTCTGTAGCCATTTTCTGGAAGTCTAGACACTAGAAGCCAAACCCCGTCCTCGGTTAGCCATGGTGGGTTCAGGATGGAGGTGCCATGTACCAGGATGGGGGATATATATACCAGGATGTGCGGGCCATGTACAAGGATGGGGGGCATATACAAGGATGGGGGACATATATGCCAGGATGGGGGACATATATACCAGGATGGGGGCATGTACCAGGAGGGAGGTTATATATACCAGGATGGGGCCATGTGCCAGGATGGGGGGAGATATATACCAGGATGGGGGACATATATATACCAGGATGGTGGGTCATGTACAAAGATGAGGGACATATTTACCCGATTGTAACACAGACACTGGAATTATAATCGGAACCCATTTAACATTAAAAATTATTTTTTTCCTCTTTTTCTTCAACACATTTGGGGTGTGTTTTATAATCCGGTATGTCTTATAAAGCAAAAAATATGATAATAAATTCTCCCTTCCGCTGACCCTAATTTTAACCTTTGACATAACCTGGCGAAACATTTTTGCCAGAAACATTGCAGTTTTTCCTGTAAAATCGTGTGTCCATGAATAACATTAACTGATGATCTTCCATTTTTTCCTCCCCCTTCTTCCAAGAGCAATTACTTTATTATTTTTCCATCAGTATGGTCTTATGAGGGCTTGATTTTTGTGGGACGAGTTGGACTTTTGAAGGACATCATTTATTTGACCTTATAGTGTACTGGGAAAAGGGAAAGAAAATTACAAGTGCAGTGAAATTGCAAAAAAGGGCAATTCCACATTCAATTTTTTTTTTTTTTTTATTTACCATGTTCAATATAGGGTAAAACTGATCTGGCGGTATGATTACCAAGGTCAGTACAAGTTCATAGATATCAAACATGTATAGGGTTTTTTTGTTATTTAAGTGGTAAAAAAAACCAATTTCAGTATTTGTCACCATTTCCAAGACCCACAATGTTTTAGTTTTTTTTTTTGGGGGGGAGGCTGTGTGAAGCTTAGCTGTAAACCTATTACCGTATATACTCGTGTATAAGCCGATCCGTGTATAAGCCGACCCCCCTACTTTTGCCCCCAAAACCTGGGAAAATCTATTGACTCGTGTATAAGCCAAGGGTGGACCCCAGCACAGGTATACAGCCCCCAGCAGTGTGGTATACAGCAGCCCCAGAAGTATATACAGCAGCCCCAGTGGTAGTATACAGCAGCAGCCCCAGTGGTATATACAGCCCCAGTGGTAGAATACAAGCAGCCCCAGTAGTATATACAGCCCCAGTGGTAGTATACAGGCAGCCCCAGTAGTATATACAGCCCCAGTGGTAGTATACACGCAGCCCCAGTAGTATATACAGCCCCAGTGGTAGTATACAGGCAGCCCCAGTAGTATATACAGCCCCAGTGGTAGTATACAGGCAGCCCCAGTAGTATATACAGCCCCAGTGGTAGTATACAGGCAGCCCCAGTAGTATATACAGCCCCAGTGGTAGTATACAGGCAGCCCCAGTAGTATATACAGCCCCAGTGGTAGTATACAGGCAGCCCCAGTAGTATATACAGTCCCAGTGGTAGTATACAGGCAGCCCCAGTAGTATATACAGCCCCAGTGGTAGTATACAGGCAGCCCCAGTAGTATATACAGCCCCAGTGGTAGTATACAGGCAGCCCCAGTAGTATATACAGCCCCAGTGGTAGTATACAGGCAGCCCCAGTAGTATATACAGCCCCAGTGGTAGTATACAGGCAGCCCCAGTAGTATATACAGCCCCAGTGGTAGTATACAGGGCCCCAGCAGGGCCCCCTCAAAGTTTGGCGCCCCCACCTCACATGATGCCCCCCCCCCCGCATGCAGCGCTGCGCATATACATTACCAGGATATCAGCTGTCACCCTCCGGTGGCGGATCGCGGCTCCTGGGCTCTGGGCTCCATCTTCCTCTGTTTCTTCCTGCTATGTGGCTGCCGGGCTCATCGCGATGACGTCATCGCGACGCCGGCCGGTCACGTGACAAGCAGGAAGAAACAGAGGAAGATGGAGCCCGGAGCCCAGGAGCCGCGATCCGCCACCGGAGGGTGACAGCTGATATCCTGGTAATGTATATGCGCAGCGCTGCATGCGGGGGGGGCCATCATGTGAGGTGGGGGCGCCAAACTTTGAGGGGGTCTCGTATGACTCGCGTATAAGCCGAGGGGGGGACTTTTCAGCCCAATTTTTGGGCTGAAAAACTCGGCTTATACGCGAGTATATACGGTAAATGCCACTATCAATCTGATACATTGTCATTTAAAGCTCGCCAGCTGGGGGTGCGCTGTTGTAAATTCTCATCGGTATTCCCGTGACGTAATCATGGAGCGCTGATGTGTTGATGTGACAGATAAGAGTCTGCTGTAGACCCCTGTGCCTGTCATGACTACTCCTGTGAAATCCATAAAGAAATAAAACCAGAGCTGGAACTAAGGTGAAACTATGCAGTGCTGCAAGTTCACACTGGCCTCATAATGGACAAAACAACAAGTGAGCAAGTACCCTAAAAATGAAAAAAGTAAAAATGCAAAGTGCAAAAAAATAAATAGGGTTCTTGGTGACATTGATATGATCATATGAATGCGTAAGTTGTCCCACCAGCGACAAAGTGACCCCATCGGGACAGTCCCTGCCTAACGATAGTGCTAATACCTTGTCATCTGTCAGTGACATAAAATGACAAGGACAGGATCAAGCAGGGCCGAGTCCCAACGGAGCACTCCATACCATGGGACGCTACACATTATATTATGTCCAGGTCAAAGGTAAGCCACATATGTTTGCATGAATGCCACAAAACATAAGGAAATAAAACCAGGGCTGGAACTAAGGTGCAACTATGCAGTGGTGCAAGTTCACCTTGGCCTCATAATGGACAAAACAACAAAGAAAACAACAAGTGAGCAAGTACCCTAAAAATGAGAAAAGTAAAAATGCAAAGTGCAAAAAAATAAATAGGGTACTTGGTGACATTGATATGATCATATGAATGCGTAAGCTGTCCCACCAGCGACAAGGTAACCTCATCGGCACAGTCCCTACCTATCAATAGTACTAATACCTTGTCATTTGTCAGTAACATAAGATGACAAGGACAGGATCAAGCAGGGCCGAGTCCCAACGGAGCACTCCATACCATGGGACGCTACACATTATATTATGTCCAGGTCAAAGGTAAGCCACATATGTTTGCATGAATGCCACAAAACATAAGGAAATAAAACCAGGGCTGGAACTAAGGTGCAACTATGCAGTGGTGCAAGTTCACCTTGGCCTCATAATGGACAAAACAACAAAGAAAACAACAAGTGAGCAAGTACCCTAAAAATGAGAAAAGTAAAAATGCAAAGTGCAAAAAAATAAATAGGGTACTTGGTGACATTGATATGATCATATGAATGCGTAAGCTGTCCCACCAGCGACAAGGTAACCTCATCGGCACAGTCCCTACCTATCAATAGTACTAATACCTTGTCATTTGTCAGTAACGTAAGATGACAAGGACAGGATCAAGCAGGGCCTGGTCCCAACGGAGCACTCCATACCATGGGACGCTACACATTATATCATGTCCAGGTCAAAGGTAGGCCACACATAACAAAACAAAACATAAAGAAATAAAACCAGGGCTGGAACTAAGGTGAATCTATGCAGTGGTACAAGTTCACACTGGCCTCATAATGGAAAAAACATAAAAAAAAACAACAAATGAGCAAATACCATAAAAATTATAAAAGTAAAAATTCAAAGTGCAAAAATAGGGTGCATAAATAGGGTTCTTGGTGATATTGATATGATTATATAAATGCATAAGCTATTCCACCCAACAGAGCACACCATACTATAAAATGCTATACATGTGGCCTACCTTTCAGCTGGACATAATAGTAGTGTCCCATAGTATGGTGTACTCTGTTGGGACCCGCTCCTGCTTAATACCATCCTTGTAATTTTACATCGCTGACAGGTGACGAGACATTAGTACTACTGTTAGGCAGGGACTGTTCCGATAGAGTCACCTTGTCGCTAATGCGACAGCTTACGCATTTATATAATCATATCAATGTCACCAAGAACCCTATTTATTTTTTGCACTATTTATTTTTTGCATTTTTACTTATATCATTTTTAGGGTATTTGCTAACTTGCTATTTTTCGTGTTGTTTTTTCCATTATGAGGCCCGTGTGAACTCACACAATTGCAGAGTATCACCTTAGTTCCAGCCCTAGTTTTATTCATTCATGTTTTGTTGCAGTCACGCAATCATAGGTGTGGCCTACCTTTGAGGTGGACATGATATAATGTGTAGCGTCCCATGGTATGGTGTGCTCTGCTGGTACCCGGTCCTGCTTGATCCTGTCCTTGTCCTTTCACGTCGTTGATAGATGACAAGGTATTTTTATTATTATTTATTATTATAGTGCCATTTATTCCATGGCACTTTACATGTGAAAAGGGTCATACATACACAAGTACAATAAACATGAACAATACAAGGCACACACAAGTACTGAAGGAGAGGGACCCTGCCTGCTCACAGTTTTACTACTATTGTTAGGCAGGGACTGACCTGATGGGGTCACCTTGTCGCTGGTGGGACAGCTTACACATTTAAATTATCATATCTATGTCACCAAGTACCCTATTTATTTTTTTGTACTTTGCATTTTTACTTTTATAATTTTTTAGGGTATTTGCTCACTTGTTGTTTCTCTTGTTGTTTTTTTCCAGTGAAATCCAGCCTGTATTTGTTATTTTTATAATATAACATAATATAATATAATATTGTGGCATTGTTGTATATAGCACAAGCTATCAGATGATTGCAGGTTCAAGTCCCCTAAGGGAATTAACAAATACAGTGAGAAGTAAAAAAAAATTATGGAAAAAATATAAAAGTTCAAATCACTCCCAGCTAAGCTGGTAGGATGTCATCTCTATGTAACACCATAATGATTCTGTTGCGCCAGCTCAGATAATCAAAAGCCACATTGTGACCAGGGGTGGACTGGCACAGGTGGCATGGGGGCAATTGCCCCCTGGGCTGGTGGTATAGCCCACTTGGAGGGCCACCCCCCCCACAGGAATGGGCCAGCGACCACGAATTGCAGCGATGCAGGCGGCGGCTGACATGGTGAGTGAGCGGTCCGAATAGTCCAACCCCCCCGGTCATCAAAAATTTCTGATAGCACTCCCCACCCCCCCGGCCATCAAAAATTTCTGATAGCACCCCCACCCCCCCGGTCAGGAAATAAGGGCTGGATGGCCGGACCTGCCACCCAGGCCAGAGGCTCCAGCCGGCCCCTGATTGCGACTCCTGGAATTTACCCATCTCTAGTTAGCAGTTAACAAGATGAGCCTGTACTGGTATTAAATGCAACTTTAACACATGCAAAATCTTCCTTTACAGCTGTTTTCACCTTTTGATCACTGTTCTGCTTTTTAAGCTGACTCATTCTTGCTTTCCAAATTCTGCAGTCTGCTTTAAAGTGGCCGGGCTTTTTACAGACAAAACATTCATGAGTTTCCCTTAGATTGTTCTTATTTTTAGGAAAGTGTCTTTAATGCTGTTTCTGCTCTAGGTTCATTACTGCTGCTTACATTATGCATTTTTCACTTGAATTCATCTACAAGCTTGCCTTTGAGATATTCTGGTGTGAGCTCATCATATGGCCATGCATCTAGTGCAGTGACAAGTGTGTCATCACGTTTGTGGAAGACCACTTAATAGTAGTGCAGCAACATGAAAGTCTTTGATTTCTTCTCTAATACCCTTGAAATGCTACACAATCTCTAGGGTGTTTCTTATATAGTCCTGCATATTCTGGCCATATTCTGGCCATCACTTAGCTTAGACTGGTACAGACTGGAACAGCTTTTTCAAAGCTTATTGCTGAGATTTAATCTTTCATGCACTTTCTGTATTTCATACCACATTTCTTTTGCAGTTGCACACTTGCATATATGCACAATCTGACCATCATCTACACTGAGGGAGATAGTGCTTTGTGCTTTCTGATCCTTCTATAGCCAATCATCTGGTAATGGTTGAGGCACTTGTTCCTGCGTATATTTTCACATACCTTCTCTTATGAGCAGCATCTTCACCTTGAATTTCCAGGATTCATAATTCTGATTGGTGAGACTTTGTACTGAGAACTTGCAGTGATCCCTGCTTGTGGACATCTTCTCTGTTGCTCTGTTCTGCTTTTGCTTTGGGCTTCTGTTGCTGTATTACTCTTCTGTGTCACTCCTGGGGTTCTGTGTCACGCTGGAGTTCTGTGTCATGCTGGGCCCATAACCTCTTGGCACCTGATCATTCAGGATACTTTCAAGTGTGTTGACAACAGAACAGAGCTTTAATTAGCTATAAAGAGATACAGATATGATAGGCTTTGTGGAATCAGGAATATACACATCTTAAGTGTCTCTGTGGAGCATCAGCAGTCTGCTTCTCCTCTCATGCACAGATGCAGTAAAATGGGTACAGTCACATGGTCTTTCCTGTGTGTGAGCCTCTGGGAGTGTTTTTTTATATCTAACTTTATAGACAATATGCAAACCTAGCAATAGAACACTTACATATACAGGAATGGAGTTGTTGCACTAAACGTATTCCAACAGTATCCCTAAAAATGAAATGCTAAATGGCTGCTATGTACAAGAACCATTTTTTTTGTGCACAAACAAAGTGGACACTAGTATGTGTTCCGATTATTTTTCACATGCACATCTGGTCCATGTAAAAAAAACCTCGCCATCTGAATAGCCCACTTCATTAACATTGGTCCAGGAAGCTGAGTTTTATTGACGGACAGTACTTAGATCGAAAATACAGTCAAGTGAATGTATCCAAAATTGGTAGATGAAGTCCCAAGAGAAGTTCCTGGAAGAACTCAAGAAAACAAACCCTATCCAAGATTTAGACAGTGCACATTTATACTACATCATCCAAAAATGCACAATATATATTTATATTATACTGGATTAAACATTTGGCGGATCTTTAGACACTTTTGACTCCACCTTGGTACCCCTTACTCCACTTATTTGTTGTCTTATTTTGTGCTAAACGTTTGTGCCAATTATTATACATCAATCTTGATACTTGGACTTCTTCCCTAGCAGGACCCTTTTCCTGCAATTTTCAGCTCTTTCCAGCTGAATAACAAAAGGTTGTAGAGTCAATTTTTTAGGTTGTTAGTATAACCTGAACGAGAATACTGTCACAATTATCTCCATTAGGCTTTAAACACATGGTCCGAGAGGCTTGCCAGTTACTCACATGAGTCTTGCATGACTCACCCAGCATGGCCTTCCCCTCTCTTGATGGGAGTGTGTGAGTTGCTTGTGTTTCTATACTGCTCCACACTGCTGCCATCCAAGAGACAGTGGCTGTTCCAGGTGAGTCATGTGAGACTCATGTGAGTAACTTGCAAGACTCTCAGATTGTGTGTTTCCACCCTTATTCTCAAAATATTGTCTTACTTAGGATCAAAATAACCCTATTTCTGCAACTAATTTAACTTGCTTTCCCTATTGTCTGGCTACACTCAGTACCCCTATATCCTTCTTTTCTTAAAGGGGTTGTGCCATGAATAATTGTACATTTTAATGAATAGATCTTAGAATAAAAATAAGTTCCACAATTAGATGTGTTAAAAAAATGTTCCTGTGCCGAGATATTCTTATTCGTGTGTCCCTGTGTAATGTATGTGTCCGACCATTCAAGAAAAGGGCGGATATACCACAACTTCTGGACAGGGGAAGGCATAAGAGAATATACAGGCATTACAGCCGGGATCACAGAATATAAGAGTATACAGACATTACAGCCGGGATCACAGAATATAAGAGTATACAGACATTACAGCTGGGGATCACAGAATATAAGAGTATACAGACATTACAGCCACAGATCACAGAATAAAAGAAAATTCAGACATTACAGCTGGGGATCACAGCGTTGAGGAGAGCCATAGGATCAAATACTTAATTAACCTTAAGACATAAGGGCATGGGAGAAACGATCCATAATGTTTAATATTTTACATTGCGTAAGCTTAATTTTGACTTAAACATGGCTGCCATTTCCTGTTTCATCACACTATGCCCTGATATGTAAGATGGTGACTGGATCTATGACTACATCCTGTTCAATAAGGAAGTTCCTGGAAGAAGCTGAATTTCATAGAAGGACTGACCAATCACAGAATGCCATCACCTGGACATACTCGATCAAGACCACACCCCTGATGACTTTATGAATCCACCCATTATCCAACCCACCGACCAATGAATACATCTGAGTAGGACTGGCTGAGCCCCTTACTGAGGAAAACCTCATACCTCTTAAAAATAAAGGTCACTTGGGATTGCACTTTGGAATGACCAAGGAAGAGTGTACATCTGACTCTGTGTGTCTGGTGTCATACTTTTCACGTCGGTACTTGGTCTATATCTATTTGGTCAGGAGCAGGCAACTTATTAATATTATAAAATATTAATCCATAACAACAGAATATAAGAATATACAGACATTACAGCCGTGAATCACAAAATATAAGGGTATTGTCATAATCTCCACACTGCCTTTGTCTGTTACTATTGTTGCAGAAGCTGTTATGGTAGTCTGTGCTAGGTCTGTGCTACCTTCTTGAAGGTCTGCCTTCACTTCACTTGCAGTGCTGTGCAAATTAATTGGGACAAAGCAAGTCTTTACTTGTTTTTCTTGCATTAGTTTTACTATTTCTGATCAGTGTTTTATCAGTTCTTGGTGTCGTTTTCCTTTTTCTTCCACATTTCCCTTTTTGTTTTGGAGAAAACGATCCAGTTTCATTGTGCGCAAATTATTCTTGAAAAGGTAGATTTTCCAATACCAACAGTGGAAGCGATTTCTCTTACAGTCAGACTTGTATGTTCATTAAGAGTAATAATTCTACACCTCTTCCGTGGAGTAACATCCATTTTTACAGGCACAAATCACACTGAGAGAAAAAGTACATTAAACCACTCCTCACAGAAACAAGCTCTCAACTGAAGCTGAGGGGGCAGCTAGCTGTTATTTTCGGACTAAAACCAGTCAAACCACATTTTGTTACTCAAGGTTGTACACTCACACCTGTTCAGAGCAGTTAAAACTGGTTTGAATTACTGACTGGCAACCAACTTACGATTTTACTTAAAATATGCTTTGTCCCAATTAATTTGCACAGCACTGTAATTAGGCCTCTACTTAATCTAACTAGCTACTCTATTCAGTGTTAATTGTACACTTGCTTTTGCCTGCATAGGACTGATCCTAATGTGCTCTGAGTCAGAAACAGCGTGACTTTGTTATCTTATCTGGACTTTGACCCTATGCCTGTGACCTGATTTCTCTTTTGGCCTGCTCCTCTGTATTCTGTTTTGTCCCTCTGGTTTTCCTGACTTTGGCTAGAATTGAACTTCGTCTATGACTACCTTTTGCTACTGCGCCATTTCCTGGACCTGACCTCAGAATGTTTGACCTCCCTTTACTTCCAGTAAGTATTATTATTTACTTTCCGTTACTGCAGTCTGTTTCATCACCTCTGGGATAGTGATAAGCGAATCCTAAATTACTCGGAATCGCTTGACTCTAGCGAGTCCGAGCACAGGACTCGCTACTCGTTGCGAGTCTAGCGAGTCCAATGTTAATGAATGGGGAAGCGAGTAATAGCGAGTAGTGTGAGATTTACAAATCGCAGATGTGTCTCGGAAGCTTCAGCCTGAAGCAATCCTAGTTTTGTCATTTATTTGCATTGGACTCGTTTACTTTGCAACTGTAATCGCTGGGAAACTCGCACAGATAAGAGTCCTGTCTTCTCTGTGTGCTGGCTGCCAGCTCCAGGGTCCTAGAGCCTGCCTGCTGCCTGATGTAGCAGTGCTGAGATTGTTCTCAGTCTGCTCATTCCCTGTGTACAGACATGAATGTCTGTGCACAGAGATGATGTAGCTGAGCTGAGATTGTTCTCAGTCTGCTCATTCCCTGTGCATATACATCTATATCTATGCACAGGGATGAGCAGAGAGGACATCGCGTTTTGGACTGCGTCGGACGGAAGAGGATTTTTTTAATTAAAGATGGAGTCCCTAATGGCTTTTTTTTTTATTTCTAATAAAAAAAATTCTCTGTGTTGTGTTTTTTTAAAACAATTTAATAGAAATTCATGGCGGTCATGTCTAATATTGGCGTGACCGCCATAAATTTTGGGCTTAGGGCCAGCTGATAATACAAAGCTGGCCCTAACCTCTATTACCCAGCGTGCCACCGCCACCAGGGCCGCTGGAAGAGCGGGGTTCAGCGCCGGAGGATGGCGCTTCAATGAATGCGCCATCTTCTGGGGCGGCTGTGGGCTGCAATTTGCAGCGGGGGGTGCCCAGAAAGCTTGGGCATCCCTGCGCTGCGGATTCCAGCCCCCAGCTGCTTAGCTGTACCTGGCTAGACATAGAAATTGCGCGGAGCCCCACGCATTTTTTTGACTCCGACTCCGAGACGACTCCGACTCCGAGACGACTCCGACTCCGACTCGACTCCGAGACGACTCCGACTCCGAGACGACTCCGACTCCGACTCCGAGACGACTCCGACTCCGACTCCGAGACGACTCCGACTCCGACTCCGACTCGACTCCGACTCCGACTCCGAGACGACTCCGACTCCGACTCGACTCCGAGACGACTCCGACTCCGAGACGACTCTGACTCCGACTCCGACTCCGAGACGACTCCGACTCGACTCCGAGACGACTCCGACTCCGAGACGACTCCGACTCCGACTCCGAGACGACTCCGACTCCGAGATGACTCCGACTCCGAGACGACTCCGACTCCGACTCGACTCCGAGAAGACTCCGACTCCGAGACGACTCCGACTCCGAGACAACTCCGACTCCGAGACGACTCCGACTCCGACTCGACTCCGACTCCGAGACGACTCCGACTCCGAGACGACTCCGACTCCGACTCCGAGACGACTCCTACTCCGAGACGACTCCGACTCCGACTCGACTCCGAGACGACTCCGACTCCGAGACGACTCCGACTCCGAGACGACTCCGACTCCGACTCGACTCCGAGACGACTCCGACTCCGAGACGATTCCGACTCCGACTCCGAGACGACTCCGAGACGACTCCGGCTCCGACTCAACTCCGAGACGACTCCGACTCCGAGACGACTCCGACTCCGACTCCGAGACGACTCCGACTCCGAGACTGTGGGGGAAATATGGTAATTTCCTATAGATTTATAGAATAGCAATATGTCTTATAATCATTAATATGTTTGTAATAATACTCGGAATGAAATATTAAAGTTTTTCTATATTTACTCATGTATACAGTAGATATAGACGGTTCTTCTTTCTATATCTCTTTATATTCTTTCTGTCTATTTCTTTGTCTCTCTTTCTCTCTTTGTATATTTTTCTTTGTCTGTCTGTCTCACTATATCTATCCTGATTACTTTGCTCTCTCTCTCTCTCCTTCATCCATTTTGTCTGGTCACCACTGCCTCCATCTTAGGCCTTCCCTCAGGCCTCTTGTGCTATTTTACGTGTGAGTTTAAGTCTTACAGAATATATGGACGCAGCTGGAAGGAGACACAGAATTGGGGGATGGACGGGAATAACATAGATAAAACCTGTCTATGAAGGCTTCTATTGAAGAAAGTGTCGAGAAAAGAATGTGGAGATGACCTTCGAGATGCTGGTGACTGGTCTGAAGATGGCACGGAGGAGAGAGGCGTGAACTCAAGAAAAGAAGATAGCATACTAATTACAATTAACCAATCTATACGTGTATATTAGCATGCAGACCACCTAACACCCTAGTTAATACACCCAGTTTTGAATACTCCCGCCTAGTGTATTAGAGGTATAAGATATGTTGTACCCCGGAAGCAAGTTAGTTGCGGCTGAGGGTTCTACTTTGTAACCACTCTGAACATAATATAGGTCTGAAACAGATCCTGGTCTGGTTTATTCTTATAGTGGCGCCATATGTTCATATCTGAATTTGGGATGACTGGTGAATGAGCAATTGTCGTGCTTACACGACCCCGACAAGACGACTCCGACTCCGAGACGACTCCGACTCTGAGGCGACTCCGACTCTGAGGCGACTCCGACTCTGAGACTCCGACTCTGAGACTCTGACTCTGACTCTGAGACTCTGACTCTGAGACTCTGACTCTGAAATTCATTAAATAATAAAAAAAAAATGCGTGGGGCTCCACGCAATTTCTATGTCTAGCCAGGTACAGCTAAGCAGCTGGGGGCTGGAATCCGCAGCGCAGGGATGCCCAAGCTTTCTGGGCACCCCCCGCTGCAAATTGCAGCCCGCAGCCGCCCCAGAAGATGGCGCGTTCATTGAAGCACCATCCTCTGGCGCTGAACCCCGCTCTTCCAGCGGCCCTGGTGGCAGTGGCACGCTGGGTAATAAAGGGGTTAATACCAGCTTTGTTATACAAGCTGGTATTAAGCCCGAGATTCTTAATGTCAGGCCACGTTTGACCCAGCCACTAAGAATCTCCAATAAAGGGTTAAAAAAACACAACACAGAGAAAATTTTTTATTTGAAATAAAAAAAAAAGCCATTAGGGACTCCAACTTTAATTAAAAAAATCCTCTTCTGTCCGACGTAGTCCAAAACGCGATGTCCTCTCTGCTACATCCCCTGTGCATAAATATAGATGTCTATGCACAGGGAATGAGCAGACTGAGAACAATCTCAGCACTGCTACATCATGTCTGTGAGCAGGCGGGCTCTAGGACCCTGGAGCTGCACAGAGCAGACAGCTGGACTCGGCTCGCAATGTAACAGCAGTTAGAGTTTCCCTGCTATCACTGGCACAGTAGCCGGGTCTAATGCAAACAATGGCAATCCTAGTTTTGTCAGCGTTTCCGACAAAACTAGGATTGATATTGATTTGCATTGGACTCGTGCGAGTAATCACTGGGAAACTCGCAGAGTACCGAGTCCTGCGAGCCCCTTACTACTCGCCGAGTAACGAGTCCTAGCGAGTAGATTCGCCCATCCCTACTCTGGGACAAGTTATTCCTGTAGTCACTCGTGTCACATTACAATTGACCATTCAATTTTTGTTTCCTTTTCCCAACCTATGGATCCGTTACGTACTTTGTGTGATCAGGTGGCGGATCTGACTCAGTTAGTCCAGGATCTGGCCTTGAAGCATCACAAACTGGCAGCCTCTCAGGCTCAGTTACAGGGCCAGATTTTCCTGCCCCTCTGAATCTCTCTCCGCTGACCGCTGTTATGACTTCTGAACTTTCTGATGTATCTTTGAGCCCCTCTGAACCTGTTGTAGCACTCCCTGACAATTTTTTTGGGGAAAAAGACCAGTTCAGAGTTTTCAAGGAGAGTTGTAAATTATTTTTTACCTTGCGCCCTCGGTATCCTGGGAATGAGTCACAGTGTGGTGGAATTATAATGTCACTTTTGTGGGGGGAACCTCAGTGGGGCAATTCCCGTACTCTCTTTTGCTCCTAAATGTCTTTCAGTGGATGCCTTTTTTGACACTTTAGGACAAATCTATGATGAACCTGAGAAGGTCAAGGTGGCAGAGACAAGGATTATGAACCTGACACAGTGAAACCGCACAGCAGAAGACTATTGTACTGAGTTTCATCAGTGGTCTACTGAGGGTTTGTGGGATGACGCAGCTCTCAAATGCCAATTCCTCAGGGGTCTTTTGGAGTCTTTAAAGAAGGCTCTGGCTCTATAGGCTCCACTTGGTTGTTTGGTGGAGGCCATGACTCAGGCTATCCGAATGGATCAGAGGATGCGAGAGAGACGTGACGTTCAACAAGAGGTTCTATCTTACCTGTCTCATCCGTTTCGTTTACCTGAGATGGAACCTATAGAGGTTGGAGCTGCCTGCTCAATGGAGACGCTATCAGGAACTTGGACTTTGTCTCTATTGTGTCCAAGCTGGTCATATCTTAAAGGATTGCTTGGTAAGACCTGTTGCAAACAAGCCGTTGGGAAATGCCTAAGTCTGGTTGATTGTTGAGGAGGTCACCCAGACTTTCAGGTTCCCTTTTACTCCTCCGATAAAGTATTGCTGAATGCTGAATTCTCTTTCAAAATCAGTGTTTGTCAACATTTGACTTTATTGACTGCGGATCTGTGGCTAATTTCTTTAATTCGAGACTTGTTCTGAAGTTAGATTTAGGGACAGTTAAACTAGAAAGCCTCGTTCAAATCGTGGCCATAGAAAGAACTCCGTTTCTCAAAAATTTGATTCAGATAGTTATGATGGAGTTCACACTCAAGGTGGGGTCCCTTCACACAGAATTAATCTCCTGCTATGTTTTGGACAATTTACCTGCTGGAATTGTGTTTGGTATCCCTTGACTGTGCATGCATAATCTAATCATTGACAAGAACCTGAAAGATATTGTCAAATGAGGTCCTTATTGTTTTCAAAACTGTCTTAAATCTGTGCATGTTTGCTCGGTTAGGCTGGAAGGCCTTCCAGAATACCGGAAAGACTTCGGAGATGTTTCCTCCTCATCGTCCCTATGATTGTGCTATTAATCTCATTCCTAATGCCAAATTAGACAAAGCTCACTTGTTTAACTTGTCTGGCCCTGAGTGGGCAGCCATGAAAGTTTATATTGCTGAAAGGTTACGTCAAGGTCATATTCGAAAAATGGAGCTCTCCTTCCTCTCCTCGATTTCCAAGAATTAAACAAAATAACTGTCAATACTTGCACGCTTCCACTCAGCCCTGATCTATATAATCAACTTTTGGGGGCCAAATGGTTTTCCAAACTGGATCTCAGAGGGGTATATAATCTGATATGTATTTGTGAGGGTAATGAGTAGAAAACAGAATTTTTAACATCTGAAGGTCTCTTTGAAAATGTCATCATACCTTTTGGTCTAACCAATGCCCCCGGGAGTTTTCAGAATTTTATGAATGATATTCTTTCTGATTATATTGGGAGATTTATTGTGGTTTATTTAGATGATATTCTAATTTTATCACCTGACCTGGATTCCCATCATAAACATGTCCATTTGGTTTTTCAAAGGTTAAAGGTACCTTTACACGCCGCTACAGAAGGTTAGTAACAACCGGGTGTCGGAGACAATTGTATCTTGCACCGTCAAAACACCGCGAGGTAGAGGCGTGTAAATCAGGTTGTTGCCACCGGTCACTGTCGACACCTGTGTTTGAGCAGTGCTCAAAAACAGGTTGGTTTCAACCCAATGGTAGCGGCGTGTAAATGAGGAACAGGACGGTTTTTGCGACACCTAGTGAACTCCCTGGGGCGTGACACAGCCTTCGGGATACCGCGCCCCATCAGCGATCATTGGTGGAAGATCCTGCGTTACCATTGGTTGTCCCTGTATAGGGCGGCATATTTAAGGAGCTGACCAGTTACACTACACAATTGCAATAACATCATGTATTAGCCATCCTTCCTGTGCTGGGTGGCCAATCATGATACTATTGCTTTGTCCAATCACCGTACGAGAGTCTCGTAATCCACAACTCTGGCACGCCTATGTGTTGTCCTTGCTTCCCTAGGTCCTCCCATATTGCCTTGTGGTAGCGGCGTGTAAATGAGGGAAGGTGCTGTACAGAAGGTAACCTGCGGCACCCGTCGGTGCTTCCAGGGATAGAAAAAACCTTCTGTAGAGCACTTTGTAGCGGTGTGTAAAGGCGGTATCAGGTACCGTTAGCAACCGTTGGAACGTGCTCGTGAGACACCCGGTTGTTTCTAACCTTCTGTAGCGGCGTGTAAAGGTACCATAAGAGATAATTGTTTGTTTGTTAAGAGATAGTTGCTTGTTTGCTAAAATTGAAAAATGTACGTTTTCTGTTCAAGCAATATCATTTTTCAATATCATTGTTTCAGCCTCCAGTTTTAAGATGGATTCTGAGAAGGTTCAAGCCATCTTTGATTGGGTTCAACCTAGAGACCTCAAGCTCCTGCAGCACTCTTTAGGGTTCGCAAAGTATTACAGGAAATTTTTTAGAGGTTTTTCTCAGAGTGTCAAGTCTCTTACGGACCTCACTCGTAAAAGGTCGGAGCTAAAGGTTTGCTCGCCAGAAGCCATTGGGGCTTTTGAAAATTTGAAGAAATGTTTTATATTTGCTCCTGTTCTTGTTCAACCAGACCTCCAGAGGCCGTTCATTGTGGAGGTAGATGCTTCTGATGTCGGGGTGGAGGCTGTATTGTTTCAAGGTCCTAAGACTTTAACTAACCTGCAGCCATGTGCCCTTTTCGCTAAAAAATGTTCTCCTGCTTAATGAAACTATGGCGTGGGTAATTGAGAGTTACTTGTCGTCAAGTTGGCTTTTGAAGAACAGAGCCGTTCATCCAGTCACCATGGTGACAGATCACAAAAATCTAGCCTATATTGAATCTGCCAAGTGGTTGACCCATAGACAGGTCAGATGTTCTTTATTGTTTTTAGATTAAATTTTTCTATTACGTTCAGATCAGGGTCTAAGAATGTAAAAGCGGGTGCCCTGTCTCATAGTCTTGATTCATTGTCTCCTCCGGAACCTCCTTCCTCCATTCTTCCTCAGGGTATTGTTGTGGCCAAGGTTTCCTCTGAGTTGGAAGCTGAAATGCTCAGTCCTTGACTCCTTCCAATACCCGTGAATGCAAGTTGATTGTTTCTCTGTATCTCAGATTATGTCTTTTGCAAGAATTCCATGATTCTGTGTTGAGTGGTCATCCTGGGGTCACTGCAACCCAGAAGGCAGTTGTAGACTTTTTTGGTTGTCCGCTATGCATAAAGATATTAGAGATTTTGTATCAGTTTGTGAAACTTAGTCACGCACCAAAAAACAGCATTGCCGGCCAGCTAGAGTATTGGCCCCTTTGTCAATTCCGGAAAGACCATAGACTCATTTGTCCATGGATTTCATTTCTGATTTACCTCTGTTTGGGGGGATGACTGCTATTTGGGTGGCAGTCAATCGATTCAGCTAACAAGCTCACTTTGTCCCATTATCTGGATTATCCAGAGATGGAACTCTCTCCAAACTGTTTATTGTCCATGTGGTATGATTGCATGGGATTCCCCTTTATAGTGTGACTGATAGGGCAGTACAATTCATCTCTAGATTTTGGAGGGCCTTCTGCAGAAAATTGGGGATTGATTTGTCCTTTTCCTCTGCTAAACCACCCTGAATATAGCGATCAGACAGAGAGAAGAAATCAGTCTCTGGAACACATTTTGAGATGTTTTGTCACCAATCAGCAGGAGAACTAGTCGTCATTTCTTCCTCTGGCTGAATTTGCCTTCAACAGTCGGTTAAATCAGTCCATGGGGATCTCGATTTTTTTTGTAATTATGGGTTCCATCCTTATTTAGGTGAATTCTCCATGATAAGTTCTGGGTGTCCTGGGGTAGATATCACCTTTCAAGAGATGGGGAATGTCTGGTGGGAGGTTAAGAGGAACATTGGGGTGGCTCAGCATTGGCAGAATCGAAAGGCCGATAGGAGGTGCTTGTCAGGGGCCACTGAATATGAGTATACAGATATTATAGCTGGTGATAACAGAATATAAGAGTATACAGACATTACAGCCACGGATCACAGAATATAAGAGTATACAGATATTACAGCCGGGGATTACAGAATAGAAGAGTATACAGACATTACAGCCGGGGATCAAAGAATATAAGAGTATACAGACATTACAGATAGGGATCACAGAATATAAGAGTATACAGATATTACAGTCGGGGATCACAGGATATAAGAGTATACAGACATTACAGCCGGGGATAACAGAATATAAGAGTGTACAGACATTACAGCCGGGGATCAAAGAATATAAGAGTATACAGACATTACAGATAGGGATCACAGAATATAAGAGTATACAGATATTACAGTCGGGGATCACAGGATATAAGAGTATACAGACATTACAGCCGGGGATAACAGAATATAAGAGTGTACAGACATTACAGCCGGGGATCACAGAATATAAGAGTATACAGATTACAGCCGGAGATCACAGAATATAAGAGTATACAGACATTACAGCCGGGGATCACAGGATATAAGAGTATACAGACATTACAGCCGGGGATAACAGAATATAAGAGTATACAGACATTACAGCCAGAGATAACAGAATATAACAGTATACAGACATTACAGCTGGGATCACAGAATATAAGAGTATACAGACATTACAGCCGTGGATCACAGAATATAAGAGTATATACAGACATTACAGCTGGGGATCACAGAATATAAGAGTATACAGACATTACAGCTGGAAATCACAGAATATAAGAGTATACAGACATTACAGCTGGAAATCACAGAATATAAGAGTATACAGACATTACAGCCGGGGATAACAGAATATAAGAGTGTACCAATACCAGACATTACATCCAGGAATCACAGAATATATGTGTATATAGACAGTAGTAAGGAAAAAAATTCAGCAAAATTTACTGGAATGCTGATTTATTTTAAAATATCAAAAACTTCCAAATATTACAAGCAGTACAATGTGCATGAAGCCAACGCGTTTCGACGCAGGGTCTTAGTTATGGCCGCCATGAATAAGACCCTGCGTCAAAACGCGTTGGCTTCATGCACATTGTACTGCTTGTAATATTTGGAAGTTTTTGATATTTTAAAATAAATCAGCATTCCGGGAAAATTTGCTGGACTTTTTCCTTACTACGATTTAAAGCCCGGAACCAGGGCAGTGTCCTTGCAGGACTAAACCGGACGAGTCAGAGTTCAACTACTATACTGGTGAGCTAATACTCCCATCTCCCTCCCCTTTTCCATTTCATATATAGACAGTACAGCCGGGGATCACAACTGATTCTTTCTGTGATGTAAAACAAGTTTTTAATTAATGAAATGTTTTACATCACAGAAAGAACCAGCTGTGATCCCCGGCTGTTATGTCTGTATACTCTTATATTCTGTGATCCCCGGCTGTAATGTGTGCATACTCTTATATTCTGTGATCCCCGGCTGTAATGTCTGTATACTCTTATATTCTGTGATCCCCGGCTGTAATGTGTGTATACTCTTATATTCTGTGATCCCCGGCTGTAATGTCTGTATACTCTTATATTCTGTGATCCCTGGCTGTAATGTCTGTATACTCTTATATTCTGTGATCCCCGGCTGTAATGTCTGTATACTCTTATATTCTGTATACTCTGTTACTTCCTCTTCTGCACGGGACCTGTGGTATATCCGACCTGTTCCTGCATGGTCGCACACATACATTACACAGGGGCACAGATATAAGAATGTCTCGGGACAGGAACATTTTATTTAACACATCCAATTGTGGAACTTATTTTTATGATCTATTAATTAAAATGTAGACATGTTCGTGGCACAGTCCATTAAAGTTCTGGCTGATGAAGAATAGTCTTTCTTATCAAATACTTTTTTTTTTTAGTTTTTGAAACATTAAACTTCAGTTTCTATTGTTTTCAAATAATTTTTTGGGTTAAATCCATCACTAATAAAACTGTAAAGGATTTGCGTTGTCTATTATTTGGAACTATTGTGGCTGCTATATTGATGATATTTCAAAAAATGTGTCAGACGCGTATTTATTATCTTTTATTACACAGACGTCATTTGGTCAGTCCACACAACTCCATTTCCACAGGGTGGGTATATATCTGTCGGGAATATTTAATCATATTGAATATACAATCATTTGAAAAAGTTTGGGCACCCCTCTTAATATTACTCTTTTTTTTTTTTTTTAAAATAGTTTTTTTGCAACAGCTATTTCAGTGTGATATATGTAATAACTGATGGACACAGTAATATTTCAGGATTAAAATGAGGTTTATTGTACAAGCCGGGGCAGTCCCCTGGGGTGTAGTAAGATGAAGGTGATGATGTGAATGGTAGTGCACGGATCTCAGAGAGGTAGCAGGAAGAAAGCAAGGAGGCAGTCTCTTGTTCTTTACCTTTTACTTTGCAGTTCAGTTCATCAGCAAGTCCAGGGTTCTGGTTCAACAGGCCATCAATCCTTTTAGTCTGAGGAGAACTAGAGACTGCTCTGACACACAGGTATATGGCCTACCAGCTGACTTCTCATTGGGATGAGGTTGTAGGTGCCTGTAGATTTCCTGCTCCTCCTTAGCTCCCTTATGGCTGATTCCAGGCAGGCAACACAGAACCTATGACCAGCAGGACCAACCTTGACTCTCTAGTCCTTTCGTAGTTGCTGTGCCCCAGACAGTCCCACAGAGTGTGGCTACTGTGCCTGAAGCCCAATAGCCTTTCAGTTTCTGCAGCCAGGATCTGAAATCCCTGGCCATCCAGAATCTGGCGTCCCGCATGCAGCTTCACATCATGTTGGCCTCATGGCCCGACACAGACTCTGTCTCTGGCTGACTCTAACTCCTGTTGCCACCCCTCCATACTAACCACAACTGCTAACTCCTCCCACCAACCAGAGTCTGTCACAGCCTCAAACTGGCCTTCTTGTGCCCAGCCCTTTGGTTAGAGTCCAGGCAGTTTGTTTCTGCTTCAGGACTCTAGCATAAGGGTGCCTGAATTCTCCTCACATGTGGCATTAGTACCGATGACCTTAAATACCAATGTGGCGACCAGACCTCAGGGGCACCATGCTTACACAGGGACTGGGGTCACAGAGACAGCTGCTGACTGGTAGGGCAAACTGAACGTATGAATGATCACCATGTGGGGTCAAAGCCAAGAGGTTATGTAAGGGAAAAAAATTGGAAGCAGAAACATGGTCAAAATTCAAGTGAAGGTCAGAAAATGGGAGAAATCAAGAAGACAATACAAGAGAAAGGACTAGAGTAAAAAGACAGGCAAACTGTAACTAGCAGTGGAGGTCAAAGACCCAGGGGGTTAAATAGCAGAGAGGCATGCCAAAGAACAAGTAAAACAAAACCTAACAATTAACCCTATAGCTTCCTGATATGGTGGCACCGAAAGTCTCAGGTATAAAACAGGACTGACATTGTCATTTATCACATGCAGCAAAGGCTTAGTGTCCGAAGCAGAAAAAGAGGGGACAGCAACAGGTATAGATTTTTACTAGTACAGAAGGAGCCAACAGTAAAGGAAGAGAGGAACACTCGGCTCTGGAGCCAAGACAGGGGAGTAACAGTATCACTCTTTCAGTGACCTTCCCATAATAGTCTGAAAATGAAGAAAGAGGAAGCTTGGCTTAAAATCTACTGACTAAATTAGAGTTTTGGGTCCTTGATAAAATCCCAGCACCTTTATTTGGGACCAAATATCCTTCTGTGTATCTAGTAAAAATTAAATCCTTAATAGAGAGTGAGCTAGCCAAAGGAGAAGTGAACAATGTACGGCACTGGAGCCAGGACAGATGAGCAGTTGCTGACATGACATAGAGTGAAGAGAACCCCTGTGCAAGAAAAATATTTAGACCCTTTGAAGTTCAATATCTCATTATAGTGCACAATTCTATCGGCTTTCAAGGTGAACATTGACCCCTTGCCTTTTGGACCCCTATGTGACTACACAGGTTGCACTAAGCTATGTCCTTGCTGATGAGTATATACATTGTAGGTCTTGTACTCATTGCTTCTCTCCAAGAAGAAATGGCGCTTGAGTGTGGGACAAAATGTTTAGACAAAATGTTGCACCTGCAGACTTTGGTGCTTGGGGTACCGTCCCCTGAGGCTCCACCTTCTTATTATGCCACTGCTATCAAAGCAATTCATGTGTTTCTTCTAGGAAAAATGAATGCCTTCCAGGAGTTTATGCTTGAACTTGGTTGACCTATATCTTTTTTTAAAGATTACTATATGACTATGTAAATTATTGCACCCTGTGACCAGAGATTGGGAAATCCCACTTATTATTTAAATTTATTCTTTATTGTGGGAACTTACCAATCATGTGTGACATTGGTGTCACCAATATAAGTTTATAAATAGTTACTGTTTATTGATAATACAGTAAATGTTATAATTTTAGCTTTGTAAGGGAAAATACCATGTTGCATCATATTGCACAGTGAACTCTACACAAAGTACAATCTGAATGAGAACTGTGCATCTATGACAGTAGATAACTATCCAAAACTGACTTTCCTAAAGGTGAATAAATTGGCGATACATAAGTTGTGCTTAAAGAGTAAATATTGTCATCTTAGACATCTATAGCATATTGCATTGGGATCCGTAATGCTATGGTAGGGTCGAATGACTGGTCTGTAAGTGTGTTGGTCACACTTTGCACTAGCTGTTTCCCTGCTGTGCACCCTTAAGGGCTGGGGTACTTTTCAACCACCTATCAATTCTGGAAAGGGGGAACTTTGGCAGAGGCCGCCCCAGGTGACTGGTGACCAGGCACACAAGCAACATCCATATCAAACATACCAGTAAAATGTAAGACATAGTGCAGTACAAAACCAAGTAAGGAAAACCAGGGACTAAGCCAAAGCCAGACGTCAGGCAAAGAACCCACCTGAGAAGCTCAAAAATAATAACCTCTACCACCCAAGCACAACTGAAACAATCAGAACCTCACAGATGATATTGTAAGTTAATATCTGCATCTTAAAGATAACCTGACAATGCACAATCTCCATCCTCAGCCCAGAGAGCCAATGGAGGGGGTGAGGGAAATGGAGGAAAGCTTCCACCAGCTGGCTGATGCAGCAGACATGACCTCCTATATCCGCTAAAACTTGGGGCCTTGGTAAAGGCGCGAGAGAGCAGGCCCGCCCAGAGTACTAAAGAAAAGCCAAGGGAGTCTGCTTGGGTGTGGTTGCCAACTCTGCCTAGAGACAGAATGAGAAAGAGTCGCGTTGTGCAAGGAGAAGAGAGGCATCATGGCGAGCAGTGGGATGGACACTCTGGCTGGCGGACATGAGAGCGAAAAAGCCCCCAATGCAACTGGGGAGGCTAGAGACTCGGTACAGTTTAATGGTTCTGACGATTACAAAGAGGCGATGAAAGAACTGAGCCAGTTACTTAGCAGTGTGCAGTTATGGGCCGTTAACACCTGGAAGCGGTCCCAGCTACAAAAGTCGGCACAACCAGTGCAGGTGCAGGAGCCTCCCAAACCACCAGAAGCAGCACAAGCGGTAGAACCAACAGACCAGAGTTGGCCAGCAATCCCGGAACCAAGCAAATTGCACACGGCTGCCTCACCAGACATGCCTGAATCAGCACCGAAGGCAGAGGATGATGTCGCCGAGCTGGAGAGCAGCGAGAGCTTAGCGGATACCCCAGAGGTTGAGAGGGGGAGGCGCATTGGGCATCCTACGAAAGTCTGACAGAGGGGTGCCCGATTGTGGCCCAGGCTGTGAGCCGAGTAGAGAGCAGGTGTGATGGTGACTACTGGGCACAAAGACAAGCTGTGGAAGAAGAGGAGCGACAACAGCGCTAAGACCGCTGGTAGCAGCAGGAGGTGGATAGCCTGGAGGAGGAAGCCTACGTACAAAAGTCTCTGGTACCTGACCCTGCGGAGCGATGTCGAGGAGTTGTTGTAGACTTCCACCTCTGAGACGACAGGGGGCTCATTAACGAGTATGGCTTGGAGCAAGAGGTCTTTGTTAGCAGGCGGAATGATGAGTCGTACCTCCCGAAGGGACACCCCAGTCGGGACTTCTACTCTGGAGAAGAGGTCAGCTACACTCGGCGTATGGGAAGACGAGGCTGGTATGCGTTGTGGGTGTATAAGATCCTGCAGCCTCAAACCCCACATGCAAAGCTGGTTGGACATTGGAGTGGGAAGGACTGTTTGCGGGCAAGTGGCCCATACTCATAAAGTAAGACCTAGAAAGTCAATGTGAATAGAAGTTAAAATGTTGAATCGTGTAAATAGTGTATACAACTGGTTAGTTAGGTCAGAGGTCCCCAACCTTTTTTGCATCGGGGACTGGCTTCATGCAAGACCGTTCTTCCGGGGCCCGGTGGTGCGGGGCTTTGAACTTATGGGGCAGGGCTATGGAGAAGGGGTGGAGTTTACTACTCTGTTTCCTCAAAAGATGCGCTACATCTTATTTTCATATACGGTAGAATAATGCAACGTCACAGCCCTCCACATTGTATAATGCAGCCTCACAGCTCTCCATATAGTACAATGCAGCGTCACATCCCTCCATAAAGTATAATGCAACCTCATATCCTTGCATATGATATAATGCAGCATTGCATCCCTCCATATAGCATAAATTCTCCCCCACACACATTGCCCCTTGTATAACCCTCCCACACACAGACATTGCCCCTTGTATAACCCCCCCACACACACAGACATTGCCCCTTGTATAACCCCCCTACACACAGACATTGCCCCATGTATAACCCCACACACACAGACCTTGCCCCTTGTATAACCCACACACACAGACATTGCCCCTTGTATAACCCCCACAAACACAGACATTGCCCCCTGTATAACCCCCACACACACACATTGCCCCCTGTATAACACCCCCACACACACATTGCCCCCTGTATAACCCCCCAACACACACATTGCCCTCTGTATAACCCCCGCACACACAGAAATTTCCCCTTGTATAACTCACACACACACAGACATTGCCCCTTGTTTAACCCCCACTGACCCCTGAATGCCCCACGCACATATTGCCCCTACACATACAGACATACTGCCCCCAGTACAATCCACCCCCCACACACATACACATACATTGCCCCTTGTATAACCCCCACTGACCCCTGAATGCCCCACACACATTTTGCCCCTACACACACAGACATACTGCCCCAGTACAATCCACCCCCCCCACACACACACACACATTGCCCCTGAAACAGACACTCACACACAGTTGCTCACTGCTCCTGCCAGCTTCGCTCATACAGCAGCAGCTGAGGCAGAGAGGTGGCTGAAGTTTTTTTTTATATCTCGCGCTATTTCCAAGCGCATCACGTGACGCACACATCACTGACGCACTTGGAAATAGCGCGAATAGCGCGGGATATGAAATTTCAGCCATGTTCAGCCATGCCTCAGCTGCTGCTGTACGAGCGAAGCCGTCGGCCAATAACAGCGCGGCAGGGCATGGCTGCTGCACTGATTGGCCGACAGCTCCCCTCATACATCTGTGCACGCAGCTGAGGGAGAGGCCTTGGCTCAGAGCGGCATACGTTCAGGAGGTCAGGGTTGCCGTGGGCGGGGACACACAGGGGGCGGGGAAGCTGGCAGCTCACCGCGGACCGGCACCAAGACCCCGACGGCCCAGTCCCGGTCCGCGGACCGGTGGTTGGGGACCCCTGAGTTAGGTGACGGAATTGTATAAACGTATATATAGTTAACTCGCCATGATCGCTGTATTGTCGGGTGGAGGACTGTGACAAAGAACTAGTTTTGAACCCCGGTAGGGGATGCTGCTCAACAAGACTGTGGAATGGTGTTTTGTTTTTATGAGCACTTTTTACAACTTTGTTTACAGACATTTTGTATTTTTTGCTTTTTCTTTAACGACGACCCTATAGGACTGGATTGTTCTCTTTTGCAACGTTTAAGCATAAGTGCCTCCCGAAAGGGAAGAAAATGCTGGGTGACCGGGTTGCTTGGAGATGAGCTAAATTTTGCTAAGTGGGAATGTGGTGCCCCACCGGGTAGCCCGCCACCAAGTGACTGCACTCCTCCATTTGAGGGAGAGTAGTGCCTCTGCTCACCAGATGCTGGGATGGCGCAGTCGAGCAACACACACACACAACACTTAGAACCCCGGGACGATTGGAGGACCCAAGCGTAGCCGGGAGAGAAAAGAGAAATGCAGGAGCAGAACAACACAGAGTAGTTGAAGAGAGAAGGAGTAAGGAGGAGGAGGTGTTGGCTCCTGCGGTCTTTGCTCACCCCAGGAGGGAACGACAGACAGGTGTGGAGGAAGAATAGATCCCTTGGGGTACGGCGTAAGAAGTAGATCCCCGTACGCCCGTATCTGGTGAATGTACAGAGGGACTGGTGGACGATATAAGGAACCGGCCCTGAACACGGCGCGGATGCTGTACGCCCGAACCATTGAACCGGAGGCCCCAAGTACCTAACGGGACCTGTGGCTGAACACCCAACACAACTTGGAGAAGGCGGCCCTACTAGAGAGCAGTACCTGGGAGGGGTACAACTGAGCACCCGTGGCTGTCGATACCTGAATTCTGTGTGCGGAGGCGCTGAGAGCCTGGGGGGCAGAGCAGTGTTGCGCTCGCCCCTGAAGAGAAACTACCTTATAGCGCTGGGGAACCACCAGAGAAAGAGACACCCAGTAAGAGAGAGAGACAGGAACATCAACAGTGGCCGACTGCACTGTCCCAGTTCTGTAGACAACGCTGAACCGGAGGTTGGCAAGGGAAGCACCCAGCGGCCATGTGGAAACAACTGAGTAAAAGTAACAGAACTCCAGCTGTGGTGTTTAAGACTTTCTTTAGTTGTGACCACCGACTGCAGAGGCTGCATGAGACACAGGGGTGCTGATGACCTAATGAACATCTGCCAAGGTACGAACTGAACCCTCCTTCTAGCTGCCCTGGGGACCGCGCTCCACCTTAAAGTCCAATAACACTATTAATGGATGGCTATCTGATTAATCTGCACTGCAACCTAAAAGCTGGTTCCCGGCTGGTGTACTGAAAACATGAGGTAGGGTCTTAGAGCCCTGTTATATGAAATGTGCATTTCTCCGATGGAGAGGGATTTGAGCAATGGGTGGGGATCCCAGAACTTGGATGCCAATCTATCTGTTTGCTATTAAAAGAATGACAAAATATAAAAAATGCATACAAATATGTACTAATGATGACAACAATAAAGTGCTTGAGTGCTCCCCCGAAGTCTTGTGCCTGCGCAATGCAATCACCGGCTGTTCAATAGGGCACAGTGAGGCGCACCACTGCACAGACACGAGACTTGGGAGTTGTGTGGATGACGTTGCTATGTCATCCACTTGCACACAATCAGGAGGGGCAGTTTTGGCATGGAGTGGGGCAGCGCTGAATGCAATGTGCAGACTCCCATATGACCCATAAAAGAAATTAGCATATAGCACAGGACAAATGAAAAGTTGTTTTCTGAGTTATGCAGGGGAAGTCTGGGGATATAAAGGGGTTTCAGGAACCCCAATCACATCATGTTAAAGGTGAAGGGTGGGACTTAGAACCCCCAAAACTGGTGATAGGTGCACTTTAAATTTCTTTTTGCCCTTGCCAAATTCTTGAGCTTCATGCCCAATTTTGCTGACTTCGGAGCAATAAACATCAGGAAATACCACAAGACAAAAATTACTCAAAAAAATGCAAATGTTTAATCTTGTCCTATATAATTTCAGTTTTACTAGTCTAGTCTAGCGTGCAGAATAAATGTTATCATGTAAGTCAACCAAAGTATTGTTCCCTTATTTGAGGAAGTTGTATATTTTACACTCCAAGAAATGTTGCCAGACTGCAGCTTTAGAAACAGATGTATTCCTACATCTGTTAACATGGCTACTATAACTCACTGCCTGCAAGATATTAGCTGACGTCAGTGCTCTCTGTTTTCAGGAAGCTTTTCATTTCAAACACCCAAAAAACCTCAATATATTGCGAAATACTAAAACGGAATTTCATAATCATAATTTTTTTAACATACAAAATAATTTGAATAGAAAATAAATAAAACCACCAAAGGTCCACACGACTGCTGTTGAGACTGTGATTGTAGATGTAGATGTTTATGATTATATTCCTTTATATTCCTCCATATGGCTTATATTGTGCCTAGATTTAAAGGGAATCTGGCAGGTGAAAAATCAATATGTAACTGGTATCATTTTCTAATTCCTTTCTGTAGCTCTCTCTATTCATGTATTTCTATTATTTATACTTCCCTCCTATCCTCTGTAAACTACAAAATAAAAGATTAATTCCATCTGTCAATCACAGTGAGCTCTGCTGCCCACTCCCCAAGGAATGAATATTCATGCATCATTACTAGTGATGAGCGAGTACTAAAATGCTCGGGTGCTCGAAGCTCGGGCCGAGCATCCCGAGATACTCGTGTACTCGACCCGAGTACCGAGCCCAATGTTATCCTATGGGAGACCCGAGTATTTTTATGAAATGACTGCCGGCAGCATGTAGAAACCCTAAAAATGTCACAAAAGTCTCAGAATAGTGCTCAAATGACATGGCAACACCATGGGGAAGACCCCTGGAAGCATTTCTCACTCAAAAGTCACAGCTGTGAACAATCTTGTCCGAGTTTCACGCCAATTTTACGGAGTCACCAGAAAACCTTCCAAAATGACACCAAAATGAATATTTAGGGTGGAAATGTTAAGGGCACATACCCAATAGTGAGATACTGCTGGTGTATGTTACTTTTTGTGATTACATGAAAGATTTTACGTGAAAACATTGTGCTGCACTCCGATGACCCTGAGAAGAGACGTACATGAAGCCCTGTCTTGACATAATGTGCCCATTTTGAGGAACTGGGTCTATTGTAGTATTTTCCTTTGCCAAGGCAGTCCAAAATTGGGAGGTTCACCAATGCCCCTGGATAGAGACGTGCAGGAGCGCCTGTAAACCTGAAGTGGGTGTATTGGAGTATAGCCCTTTGGCAGGGCAGCCAAAAATTGGGAGGCTCCACATTGTCCCTGAATAGAGACGTGCAGGAGGGCCTGTAAACCTGAAGTGGGTGTATTGTAGTATAGCCCTTTGGCAGGGCAGCCAAAAATTGGGAGGCTCAACAATGATCCATGCATACAGACATGCAGTAGGGCCTGTAAACCTCAAGTGGGTGTATTGTAGTATAGCCCTTTGGCAGGGCAGCCAAAAATTGGGAGGTTCAACAATGACCCATGCATACAGACATGCAGTAGGTCCTGTAAACCTCAAGTGGGTGTATTGTAGTATAGCCCTTTGGCAGGGCAGCCAAAAATTGGGAGGTTCAACAATGACCCATGGATACAGACATGCAGTAGGGCCTGTAAACCTCAAGTGGGTGTATTGTAGTATAGCCCTTTGGCAGGGCAGCCAAAAATTGGGAGGCTCCACATTGTCCATGGATAAAGACGTGCAGGAGGGCCTCAAAACATTTTTCCCATTGAAAAGGAGCGGGTCTCCTGTCATTGTAATGCCCATTCTAAAAGAATGGGCGTAAAAATTTACCACTGGGGGTATACCTGAAACAACAGCCTAACTATTGTAACGGTCATCATGGTGGCACATGAGGAGAAGGAGGAGAAGTCCAGCAATTATCCAAGGAAGAGGAAGACGACGTGGTGGATGATCCAGTAGCTGACCCAACCTGGCAGGAGGATATGCAGAGCGAGGACAGCAGTTCACAGGGGGAGGGAGGTGTAGCATCCCAACAGGCAGTACGAAGCAGGGTCGTGTCCGCAGGCAGAAGGCAGGCAACCGTTCCCCTGAACAACAACACGACACAAGGTGCCTGTGCAAATGTTAGGTCTTCCCGAGTCTGGCAGTTTTTTAAGTTGGCTCCAGATGACTCTAAAAAAGCCATTTGCAACACCTGCCATGCCAGCATCAGCAGGGGTATGAAAACTAGCAGCCTGACCACCACCAGCTTGATCAGGCACATGTCAGCCAAGCACCTGACTTTGTGGGAAGTACAACAGAGTCGAGGAGCGGTGCTTGCTGATGTCACTGCTACGTCTTCGTGTGTTGTGCGTGCGAGCCAATCCCCTGTCCATGCTGGCCGCGAACAAGCCTCCGGCCCTGCACCTGAAGTTGCCCACGCACAAATAACACCACCATCAAGCACATGCTTGTCCCAGCGCAGCGTTCAATTATCCATTCAGCAAATCTTTGAACGCTGGCGCAAATACGCAGCCAACGCCCCACATGCCACAGTCCTAAATTGTCACACTTCGCGACTCATAGCGCTAGAAATGTTGCCTTTCTGGCTGGTGGAGACGGAAGCATTCCGCGACCTGATGGCGGTTGCTGTCCCACGTTACTCGGTCCCCAGCCGCCACTATTTCTCCAGATGTGCCGTCCCGGCATTGCATAACCACGTGTCCCAAAGCATCACACGTGCCCTGAACAACGCTGTTTCAGCCAAAGTCCACCCAACCACAGACACGTGGACAAGTGCTTGTGGGCAAGGCCGCTACATCTCCTTGACGGAACACTGGGTTAATATTGTGGAAGCTGGGACCCAGTCTGAGCGAGGGACGGAACACGTCCTTCCCACACCAAGGATTGCAGGCCCTACCTCTGTCAGGGTTTCACCGACACTCTACAGCTCCGGAATGTCATGCTCCTCAGCCTCCTCCTCCTCCTCCTGCGCATCCTCATCCACTGTACCCTCCACACCAGTCACAAGCTGGAAGCACTGCAGCACTGCCTCTGCAAAGCGGCAACAGGCTGTGCTGAAGCTAGTCTGCATAGGTGACAAACCCCACAATGCAGAAGAGGTGTGGACAGCTCTGAAACAGCAGGCAGATCACTGGCTGACACCTCTGAACCTAAAGCCAGGAAAGGTCGTGTGTGACAATGGCCGGAACCTGGTGGCAGCTTTGAGGCGAGGCCAGCTGACGCATGTTCCATGCGTGTCCCATGTGCTCAACCTGGTGGTTCAGCGGTTTCTTACATCATACCCAGAGCTGTCTGATCTGCTGGTAAAAGTTTGCCGCCTGTCTGCGCATTTTTGCAAGTCACCTGCTGCTTCAGCCGGCCTTGCCGGCTTTCAGCGCCGTTTGTGTCTTCCAGACCACAGACTGGTGTGTGATGTCCCCACGCGTTGGAATTCAACTCTGCACATGTTGGTCAGGATATGTGAGCAGAAGAGGGCAGTTGTTGACTACCTGCATCGCCTAAGCCGTTGGGAAATGGGTCAAACTCCACACATAACACCTGAGGAGTGGAGATGGATGTTCGACCTATGTACCGTCTTTCAAAACTTTGAGGACTCTACCAAGATGGTGAGCGGCGATGATGCCATTATTAGCGTCACCATACCGCTACTCTGCCTTCTAAAACGGTCTCTGCAGAAAAACAAAGATGATGCATTGCAGGCGGAGCGCGATGACTTGGAGCAAGAAACTGTAGTGGGTGTGGGTGACAACACACAGCCCAGCCTCATGTCATCACAACGTGCAGTGGAGGACTATGACGAGGAGGTGGAGGATGAAGACATGGAGCAACTCTCTGGCCAAAT
Source organism: Allobates femoralis (assembly GCA_033576535.1). Classification (NCBI taxonomy): domain Eukaryota; kingdom Metazoa; phylum Chordata; class Amphibia; order Anura; family Aromobatidae; genus Allobates; species Allobates femoralis. The sequence goes on along the minus strand of JARQOC010000008.1, from coordinate 47,120,359 downwards.
TGAGGATATGACATGCACACCAGTCATACCCTCGATTCAGCGTGGCTGGCCAGAGGACAGGGGAGATGAGGAGGAGGAGGAGGAGGACAGCATGTTCAGTCATCGTGTTGGTCAGCATACTGAAGTGATGGCTGTTAAGAGTCTGGCGCACATGGCTAACTTTATGGTAAGCTGCCTGGCTCGTGACCCTCGCGTTCAGAACATCTTGGCCGACAATCAGTACTGGTTGGCAACACTCTTAGACCCACGCTACAAGGAGAACTTTATGTCTCTCATTCCTGAGGCGGAGAGGTCAGCATTTCCAGAAGGCCATAGCAACGGAAGTAGGCAAAGCATTCCCCTCACAAAATGCTAGCGGCATAGGTCAGGAATCGGTGGACAACCAAGGCATACGGCCGAGAGGGGCACAAGTCCAATCCGCCAGAGGTAGGGGAACAGTCTTTACGATGTGGGACAGTTTTCTCAGCCCCTCACGTACCACAGCCCGTGAGGTGCGGGGTAGTGCCACAAGAAATGCTAAGTTTGGCCACATGCTGAAGGAGTACCTTGCAGATCGAACAACTGTACTGCGAGATTCCTCTCTGCCTTACAATTATTGGGTCTCCAAGCTGGACACGTGACATGAATTGGCTCTCTACGCCTTGGAAGTCCTGGCCTGCCCTGCCGCTAGCGTTTTGTCAGAGCGTGTTTTCAGTGCCGCAGGTGGAATCATTACTGATTAACGCACCCACCTGTCAACTGAAAATGCTGACAGGCTGACTCTGATCAAGATAAAGAAGGGTTGGATTGGGCCAGACTTCACCACACCACACACAAATGACAGCGGAATTTAAATTTTGTTATGGGAATTTGCCATGTACCTCCACTCACCCATGGGTACACACTTCTGGACTTCCGAGTGTCCAAGTGTGGGATCAGTAATGTCCATGGAAGTGTACTCGGCCTGGTGGTAGGAAGGAGGATCAGGTTGGGAAATGTGCGGTGCAGCATCACGGCTACTGACACTTGACCGTGTGGAAGACAGGGTGTTTGTGGAGGTGCCAATCTGACTTGAAGATATTATCCGCTATCCAAGTAACAACCTGTTGACACTGGTCTTGGTTCAAGAGCGGTGTACTGCTGCGGGCCCCAAGAATTTGGGACAGGACGTGTGAGCGAGTAGATGTGCCCCTTTGTTGTTGCGAAATTAGTGCTTGCACATGACCTCGGCCTCTGCCTGCACCACCATCACGTTCACTTCCTTGTTCCTTGCCAACGCCCTTCCAAACGCCCTTGCGCATTTTGCCTGTATACAGCGACAACAGTCTGGTGACTGTTCGGGTCACAGGAGATTTGGATTTTAGACCCTAACCTGTATAAAGATAGTAAGTACAACAGTCTGGTCACTGTTCAGCTCACAGGAGATTTGGATTTTAGACCCTAACCTGTATCAAGGTAGTAAGTACACCAGTCTGGTAACTGTTCAGATCACAGGAGAGTAGGATTTTAGTCCCTAACCTGTATCAAGGTAGTAAGTACACCAGTCTGGTAACTGTTCAGATCACAGGAGAGTAGGATTTTATTCCCTAACCTGTATCAAGGTAGTAAGTACACCAGTCTGGTGACTGTAATGGTCACAGGAGAGTAGGATTTTAGTCCCTAACCTGTATCAAGGTAGTAAGTACACCAGTCTGGTGACTGTTCAGCTCACAGGAGAGTAGGATTTTAGTCCCAAACCTGTATCAAGCTAGTAAGTACACCAGTCTGGTGACTGTAATGGTCATAGGAGAGTAGGATTTTAGTCCCTAACCTGTATCAAGGTAGTAAGTACACCAGTCTGGTAACTGTTCAGATCACAGGAGAGTAGGATTTTAGTCCCTAACCTGTATCAAGGTAGTAAGTACACCAGTCTGGTAACTGTTCAGATCACAGGAGAGTAGGATTTTAGTTCCTAACCTGTATCAAGGTAGTAAGTACACCAGTCTGGTAACTGTTCAGATCACAGGAGAGTAGGATTTTAGTCCCTAACCTGTATCAAGGTAGTAAGTACAACCAGTCTGGTGACTGTAATGGTCACAGGAGAGTAGGATTTTAGTCCCTAACCTGTATCAAGGTAGTAAGTACAACAGTCTGGTGACTGTAATGGTCACAGGAGAGTAGGATTTTAGTCCCTAACCTGTATCAAGGTAGTAAGTACACCAGTCTGGTAACTGTTTAGATCACAGGAGAGTAGGATTTTAGTCCCTAACCTGTATCAAGGTAGTAAGTACAACAGTCTGGTGACTGTTCAGGTCACAGGAGAGAAGGATTTTAGTCCCTAACCTGTATCAAGGTAGTAAGTACAACAGTCTGGTGACTGTAATGGTCACAGGAGAGTAGGATTTTAGTCCCTAACCTGTATCAAGGTAGTAAGTACACCAGTCTGGTAACTGTTCAGATCACAGGAGAGTAGGATTTTAGTCCCTAACCTGTATTAAGGTAGTAAGTACACCAGTCTGGTAACTGTTCAGATCACAGGAGAGTAGGATTTTAGTCCCTAACCTGTATCAAGGTAGTAAGTACACCAGTCTGGTAACTGTAGTGGTCACAGGAGAGTAGGATTTTAGTCCCTAACCTGTATCAAGGTAGTGAGTACACCAGTCTGGTAACTGTTCAGATCACAGGAGAGTAGGATTTTAGTCCCTAACCTGTATCAAGGTAGTAATGGTCACAGGAGAGTAGGATTTTAGTCCCTAACCTGTATCAAGGTAGTAAGTACACCAGTCTGGTGACTGTTCAGCTCACAGGAGAGTAGGATTTTAGTCTCTAACCTGTATCAAGCTAGTAAGTACTGTTATGGTCACAGAAAAACTTGGATCCAGATCTGGCCTGCCTATATCCTCCTAGATTAGTCCTGAGAAGGACTGTTGTGGTCAGCCGCAGTTTGCAGCCCTGCTCCGGATCTACCTATGAGGGCCACAAATCTGTCCCTAAGCAGCAGCAGACACTGTCCCTACGCTCACTGTCTGGATGGCTGTGTGCAGAGCACAGCGCGGCCGGGTCTTATAAAGGCTCGGTCACGCTGTGCAGGCCGGCCAATCACTGCAATGCCACAACTAACAGGGCTGTGGCATTGCAGTAGTCTGCCAGCCAATCCCTGCATGTGGGCTGGCTCTCTAAAGAGGCCAACATGCAGGGATGAGGACCACGAGCACAGCACGAGTATCGCGAGATTACTCGGTGCTCGCCGAGTAGCCCGAGTACAGTGATACTCGTGCGAGTACCGAGCAGCGCAGAGCATACTCGCTCATCACTAATCATTACACTTTCCTGCCCTCCTGTGATCTGTCTGTTGTGTGACTTATTGCAGACAGAGGAGAAAGTAGGCGGGAGGAGGTGTTTGCTCTTGGTCTTAGCTGCAGCTCTGAGATCTTCATGTCATGTGTATCTAAGGCATGTGTTGAGTGTGTGCAGTCTGAGATATTTCTTTGTGTTTATATGAACATTTAATCATTTGCTCAGCAGATACACACATTACATGTATGTAGGAAAACAAAAGTTTATATAAACACATAGAACACCACAGACACCACACAGTGCAGGACAAAACACCTCCTTCTCCCAGCAAAGAGCACAGAGTGGAGGGACAGAACACCAGCTTGGATAAGTGTGGATATTTAAATAACATTTAAACAGTGTGGTGATGTGATCCCTGGCTGGGTTCATCACACGGGTTATCAGTGCAGGTCTCTGTTCACATTAGCTGGTTTTCCTGTGTGTGTGTGCTGTGTGAAACCTGTCCAGTGCACAGTGGGTTAACAGCTGAAGGGTTTTCATGAGCTGAGTGAACAGCTGAGTGTGAGTGCTGTAACATCTAGAAGGATTACCAGGGGCGGAACTACCGTGGTGCAGCTGGTGCAGCTGCACCAGGGCCCCGACCGGCTAGGGGGCCCCATCAAGCCTGCGGGGGCCCCCCAGCCGACCCCCAATAGCCGTTGCCAGAGGAGAGGAGGGTCAGGCATGGGAAGCAGAAAGCTTCCTGCTTCCCTTGTCTCTGATCCCGCCCCTCCTCTCCTCTGCCCCTCCGTCTCCTAGGAGCGCCGAGTCAACAGCGTGGCTCACCAGGTAGGAGAGCCGCCGCAAAAAACGGCGGCCACTAGCAGCAACTCCCCCCAGGGCTGTGCCAAGTGCCGTGCCAGGGACCAGCACCCCCCCTTCCCGGGCCGCGCCGGGGACCAGCAGTACAACACCTTTCCCCCCGGGCCGCGCTGGGGCCCAGCAGCAGATCATCCCCCCACTCCTCACCATGCCATGCCTGCACCAGAGCCCCCTGGGGTCACGGTCCGCCCCTGAGGATTACTTTATATAAATTCCAGTGTATGAATAGTCTAGAATATTGTACAGTTGCTACAACTGAAATTATTCACTTAATCAAGAGGACAACAGTTGTACTAGCAAAAAGGGATTACATTTATTAGAAAAATCCACACAGGTCAGAATAAATACAGATAAAGTAAATTTCTAAGGTTTCATAAGTAAAGTGCTCAGTGACAGCATGAACGTTTACATGAACGAAGTACACTCTCCAGCATTGGATAACCTATTACATATGCACTTGATGACTAAGAGCTCTTACATATTTAGACAGGTAACAATAGGGATTCATACAGTTTTGTTACAGAAGGAGGCACCCAATGATTACATCACATACCAAACATGAAAAAAGTCCTCTCACGGCATAGGAGGGGTGATGAGCCCATATTTAACATCTAATGAGGCTACACAATCAACCACTGCCAGAGACTAGTTTATAACATTAGGTTACGCGTAGCCCAGTCATCAATATGCCACCTCTGTCAGTCTCCTATCATTCCCACATAACCTATCAGCGGCAGCCTGAAGTATAGAGGCTGCCCTTTGTCCTCATGTCCGGCTGTGGAGATCTTTACTGACCTGGCAATCAGGGATTTTACACGGATCTCCACGGTCAAACAACGAGATAATCTGACCAAAAATCAGAGACAAGGTTTGGTTCAGTTGGCAAATCTTGATTATCTCGTAATTAAACCAGCGGACAAAGGGGGGAACGTGGTTTTGTGGCCAAAACATTTATATGAGAAAGAAGCCAATAGACAACTACACGATAAGGAAACTTATCTTAGACTGCCATCCTCACCTCTAAAAGCTTTTTCAGGTGAACTAGAAACTATCCTTTTCGATGCCTTTACACAAGGAATAATTCCCAAAAAAATGTATGAAGGGCTTTTGGTGAAAGAAGCTAGGATCCCTACACTGTACTTTATCCCTAAAATTCACAAGAATTTGGTGGAACCCCCTGGGCATCCTATTGTCTCTGGCCTGGGCAGGCTATGTGACCCCATCTGCAAATGCATCGGCGACTATCTGAAGCCATTGGTCCAGTTATTACCTTCGTACGTCAAGGATACCACTGATGTACTGAAGAGAATTGATGGTATTGTGTTGGAACCCGACATACTGCTGGTCACAGCAGATGTTAAGGCCCTATACACTTCCATCAATCATGACCAGGGCTTAACAGCGGTCTGCTTCTATCTTGGGACGAGCAATTGGGACAGCCATATTGTTGAGCTGGTCCCTTTTTTCTAGTACAACTGTTGTCCTTTTGATTAAGTGAACATCTAGAAGGAGTAGATGAGCCTAATGAGCGGCTGAGAGCAATGTGTGCTATTACTAGCAGCCCAGGTGGGTGTGTTTGGTGGGTGTGGCAGCTACAATAAGAGCCTGCCAGGTTTCTGAGTGTTAGAGAGGATGATGGGAATCAGAGCAGTCCAGACCACTGCCAAGTGAGGACGTGCTGGAAGTGATCCGTCCCCGGTGGGGGAAGTGAAGGGAGCCTGCCAGTTCCATGCCGGTGACACCTGATGCGTGCATGCCAGCCAGTGATGAGGACTGAGGACGGCTCAAGGGCCAGGCGGTCATAAGTATAGCCGACTTTGGGACTGACTGTGCTAGTTGTGATGTGGTCCCATTGACTATGTGTGAAGGTGTACAGTATGTGTAATCACAAGGGCGTATGCATAATTACCCTGAGTGATATGTGACTGGGTGACTCATAGTGGTGTATGAAAAAGTACCATATGATGTATCCAGGTGTGAAGGAAGGTCAGGCGGCCGTAACCGCCATTGGGTCCGACTGGGTAGTCGTGAAAAGACCCGTTGAAAGTGTATGATGCAGTGAGGGTTGAGACTCCCTAGGTGTAGGTTGAGCATCCCTACGGTAGGATGGGGAAGGATCCCTGTCAGGGTGATAGACAGTGATAGCCGTCTTTAGAACCAGACTGAGGTCTGTAAGGGTTGGTGGGTGACGCCTTGATGTTCTGTGGAAAACATAATTCTAATGTGCCTGTAAACATTTGTAATGTCATATGTGAATGTCATATAATGCAATGTAATGATGTGCATATTATATGTGAAAATGTAAAGGGTTACCAGTGGTTTATGGCGTGAAAAATAAACTACTGTGTTATGTTACCCATTAAAAATGTAGTTGCTAATGTCATTTCCTCGTTGCCAAGCAAGTTTCCCGGGTCACTACCTCATAACAGATGGACTAATCGGCTGTGAAAGTAATGGAGCTTGACTAATGCACCAGCTGTCTGCAGGGTGTGAAAATGCCTATAGCAAGGAAATTACACAGGGTACAATAATGATTTTACATGTTTTTAAAAGGTCTACTTAGGCACTATTCAAGGGTAATAATAGTATCATATTGAAAAATGACCTGACAGAGTCCCTTTAATGTATTTCAACAAATTGACTTTATATTGACCTGACTGAGGAGTGTTTGTGTGTATTTTGTCCCTAGTCCCTACACACTACTATACTAAAAGCAGTAGAGCATATTGACCAAAATAGATACAGCATGCATAGGGTAAACTTCAAGGATATCCAATAGAAGACAAAAGTCTGGATTCATTTGTTCATGCAATGGTTTTCATTGTCCATATTCAAATGTGCACTTTGTAGACTCATAATTTTGTAAAAAATAGAAATAGCTTTATTAATTGTGTCAAATTTTCATTCCAAGAGTATCCAGGAGATGATACATAAAGAAGGTTGACAACACCCACAAAGACGAAAAAACAAAATGCCAAAAAAAAAACACACACAAAAGGGACCATTGCTAAGCATAGGAATCCTAAGGTGTATAAATGTGGATTTATCAAGGTGAAGGAATAAAAAAAATCAATCGAATACCTAAAGGATCGATGCACTCTATATACTCCCCCACTACTGATAATGCAGTGTGATATGATGGGTTAAATTGCAAAACCAAAACATTTCACAAACCTTGGTGCAACATATATTGTTTCACCATAGGTCTAATTGCACTATATCACCTCAAGCTGAAAGAGCTTCCTAGTAAAAGTACATGAACAGTGTCACTTCATTAAAAACATACTCATTAGCAAGAGGGATCAAGTAGACAGACATTATACATGCTCTAGCCCCATGGACACACAAGATGACACATACCTGCAACGTACGTTTCACAACCTCTTCCTGGGTAACTGGGACAGGTTGGTACTCAGTGATGTTAAGAACATATTGCATATTGTATATTGAGACAGCCACAAACTCCTTTTTACTGGCATCCTCCATCCACAACCTATCCACCATTCAGGCTATTCTGACCAGCCAGTTCCTCAGAGTTAACTGTACTGTATATGCTCTACTGAGGAAACCTTCGAAAATCAGGCTAGTAATCTTCGCGATCGCTTCTAGCAGATAGGCTATAGCAACCGCAGCATAAAGAAAGGGTACTTGCGAGCCAAAGGGACGCCTAATGGTACCTTTACACGCCGCAACAACAGGATGCATACAACCCGCTACAGGCTACAAATGTAGCTTGTCGCGCCAATATCGCCCGTAGTAGCGGCGTCTGAAGACGGGACGACACAGCCGGCTACAGATACCTCTGTATCCGTGCACTGTCCATAAACATATGGCAACATCGCCGATTGTAGCGAGCTGTATCGGCGTGTAAAGAAGCTACAGAAGGGAACTCTGGACACCCGGCGATGTAGCTGCAATGTAGCTAAGGCGTGACCCAGGCTCCGGGATACCACGCCCCTTCAGCGATCATTGGAGGAAGCTCCTTTGTTGCGATTGGTTGTCGCTGCACAGGGCGGCATATTTAAGAAGCTGACCAGTCACACTACGCAATTGCTCGGGCGTCATGTATTAATCAGCCTCCTGCGATGCCTGGCCAATCATGGTATTATTGCTTTGTCCTATCAGCGTACGGACGTCTTGTAATCCACAATTGTGGCACGCCTATGTGCTGTCCCTGCTGCACCAGGTCCGCCCATATTAGCTTGTTATTGCGGTGTGTAAATGAGGTACGCTGAGCTACAGACGGCTACTTGCGACACCCGGCGATGTAGCTAGCTGTAGATGTAGCGTAGCGTAGCGCACCTTGTGGCGGCATCTAAAGGAGATGCGATTACCGTTTGTAACCGTTTGGGCGTGCTCGTGCACGTGAAGTTGCCGTTGGTATCCATCCTGTTGTGGCGGCGTGTAAAGGTACCATAAGAGTGACTTACTGAGATACAACAAGAGACTGATTGAAGGGGCGGACATGAAACTAAGATTCATAAGCACATACAATCATGAGTGGGAAACTATGGGGAAAATATTACATACACACTGGTCAGTTTGAAGACTGATCCAGTTCTGGCCAATGCTCTGCCAGAAACCCCACTCATGACTGTGAGACAAGCTCGCAACCTCAAGGATATGTTGGTTTCGAGTCACTACATACCTCAGCCATCTTTTCTCTTTGGCCAGAGAAACCCACGCCGTGGTTGTTATCCATGCAGCCACTGTTGCACCTGTGACAATATCCTCCGCAGTTCCACTTTCCACTCAAGCGACAAAATATGAATTTATGACATCAGGCATTATATCTTGTGTGGAGATATACACACGAGATACACACATATGATATATTTTGCCACTTTTTCCTACCCACTAAAATATGTGAGCTTAACATCTTGTGGACTCTGCAAGAGGGTAAGGGAGCATGTGAGGGGTATCGGCGCAGCCGCAATGGTGGATGACGTCTCTCTGTTTAAGACATAACGTTAAGTCCCAAGTTCACTGAAAATCAGGGGGATCAATGCCATCCATGATGAGATTAGGGGAGGTAACATCAAAAAACTTCTTGCTAGATGTGAGGTTAAATAGATCTCCACATTGGATACTTTAGTTCCAAAGGGTCTGAATGAAACCATGAGTTTCGCACCCTTTCTATAAAGCTGTCCATCAGTCATCCTGATCCTAGCTGGGTCAGCCACCTATTTTGTTTATGTAGTATGTGTTTTATGCATAATGTTTATTAATTTTGTATCATATTTGTCTCACTAGATTTACCGTATTTAGCGACGCTGATGCTTTTTTTGTGCCCTTGACAGTCCTAGTAGATGTCTCCTCAGAGTGGATTAAAGAAGAAACAAGTTTACATTTGGAGGCTAGAAGAGGGCTTTTCATAATTATGAATAATTATGTTTTTGGCTCTCCTCTGGCCCTTCCCTCCCCCCTTTTCTTTTTAAATCTGTTATTTTGGGTATTGATGTTTATTATGTGAGATAAAAAGATCATTATTACTGAATTAGCTAAACATTTTAGGGGAGTCTCAGACACGGGACATTAGGAAATGCCCTTTAGTATAAGCACTTGCTGGTCTTTCCCTCTTTCCTGGCATCTCAGTGTCCCACCATGTACCTGCACATTCCGACCCCTCATTTCTAGCTTTCGGCTCGGTGTCCAAACAGTGACGCGTGCACTCGGGCGCCATAGCAACTTTGGCTGGGCTCATGTGCATGCGCGCATACATCACAGGGATGGCCAGATGACTTCCAGGTGTGGGGGGAATGATCGCACATGCGCTGCATCCATGGAAGACATTTGAGATAAGCTGCAGATGGTCACATGACCAAGCTCCCAGGGCTTTAAAAGATGATGTTCACAGTGAGATACAGTTTCCTCCGTGATGAAGCCAGCAGAAGATTATAGCTTGTGAAATGTACGTTGGAGATATGTGTCATTTTGTGTGGGGCTAGAGCATGTATAATTATTAAGATACTTGGAACCGGGCTTTCTTGAGGCTTTATCTTCACGGGGATCACAGGGACCGAGACCCGGCTCCGTGACCCTGGCGGTGTCATTAAAAGTTCGATGTGGGTGGCTCTCTCTCCAGGGGGTAGGGATCTGGCATGAAGGGTTCATTCTGGGAAGGGATGACTGGACCTGAAGATACTTGTTAATTTACATGTGACACCACCCGCAGGTTGCTGCTATATATGGCTGACGCTGCTCGACAGTCTACCTAGGGGTCGATAGTTGGGAGGCAGCAATGTTGGTAAGCCCTTTATGGGTAGGGCTGACCCATAGGGTGGCCAAAGGTACCTTAGTGAGTTGGTAATAGTGTTTCTGGTGCTTTAGATGCGTTAAGAAAGTTTACAGACACAGTGGGCAGCAGTCTTTGGTTCTTTACTCACAGACTTTAGTGCAGCAGCCCACTGAGGACTGGGTTCTCGGAGGTAGGGATCCAGCTACTCCCGGGTAGTCAGATGAAACATAACCAGCACCCCTTCTCTGTCCTTTCCAGGTTGTCTCACACAGCGGTTTGCCTCACCCTTCCTGCTTTGTGCCTCGCCACACAGACATCTGAGCCAGTGACTGTGGGCTTCTCTGAGAGGTTCCCCTGCAGTGTCTACCCTCAGCTCTATGGTTGCCACCTTTTCAGCAGATGTCTGCGATTCTTCGGCTATGACACCATGGAAATGCCACAGCCTCTGGGTTGCTAACTGAGCCTGTTTGATCATCTCCACTAGTCTTTTGGGGTTCCCGGTGTCCCTCGCAGCCTAGTCCCTCCACCACCTGTGCTTGACAATGGATACGAGTACCAGCCCCACGGTAGGATTGCTCACTTCCCGTGCTTCAAGGACCCCTTTGTTCTCCAGGAGCCACTTGGGTGTTCTCTGCTCTCTTGGGTTTGGCCTCAGGACAAGCTCTCTCCTGCTCTAGTCCTCTAGACACTTCTTAGGCATACAGTATGTTCTCTAGCTTCCCTCCAACTCGAACTTGGTGTGCTAATTCTTCACTCCAGCTGTTTCTACCGCCTCTCCTCAGCTGGATAACTCTCTTCTTCTGCTCACTGTTGTTCTCCTGTCATTCTCCTGCGTTCTAGATGGTTTCCAAGCTATTTATACCCCTTGTCATGTGTTCCACGTCATCTATGTGTGTTCTTCCTGACCTCACTCCTTCCCAAGTGCTCCCTCTAACTAACTCCCTTCACCACCCAGCCCCACTACAATCATTCCTAGTGTGATCTGCGTGTCCCGGTACTGGTCTGTACACCTCTTAACCATGAGTGGGATACTACACCCTAACAGGGGTGCAGTACCTTTGTGGTGACTGGATCCACAGGGGCGCAACAACAGTGCATTATCAGTGGTGTGGGAGTATATAGTCTGCAGTGACACTTTATGTATTCAATTAATTTTTTCTATCTCGTTGTTTATTCTGTCACCTTCTTAAATCCCCATTTATACTCCTTAGCATTCATATGCGCAGCAACGGTCCCTTTTGTGTTTTTTTAGTCTGTTTGCGTTTTCGTCCTTGTGGGTATTGTCATCCTTTATTATGTAACATCTTCTGGATACTCTTGTAATGAAAATTTGATGCATTTAATAAATGTATTTCTATTTTTGCACAATACTCTTGCCTTCTCCGGGTTCTAAATGTTTTTGTTAAGTTTATGTTGCACTTTCTATGCACACAATGTGCAATTATCAAAGCCATAATTATATAAAATGAGATTTTTGGATTTAATGTTTGTGTACATTGTAGGCGCAGGCTGAAAGCAGCATGTGTCATGCAGTCCGGCAATTAGCTTGACATGGAGTAAGTCAGGCTATTGGACTGCGTGATACAGTTGAATTGCTTGAGCACACTGGACTGCTGGATTGTTGGAGTGCATGACATGGCTGAACCGCTTGAACATGCCAAACTGTTGGACTCTTGGACTGTGTAACATGACAGCAGAGCAGTCTGGCAGGGAGTTCACGGTGGTCACAAAAGTTACTGTAGGAACTGTTTACCTGTAAACTCTGCTAACCTCACTGATATCCCCACTCTCATGGCCGTTGCCTGCCCAGTGTCATCAGTGTGTTCTGGAAGTAGTGGTGAGCGGTCACGTCTTCTAATGTCACCACACACCACAGACTCCGGATGTATCAGAACTGAGGATCGTCGTGGGACATTATGTTGGTTACATCAGAACTGCAAGGGTGTTTTGGGGTTAATAAATTGGTGAAAGAGGGTGTCTGTGCTTTTTATTTCAAATGAAAGATTTTTCTGGGTTTGACTTTATTCTTTTGACTTTCAGGATTGGTAAAGGGAGTGTCTCATAGGCACCTCTACATTACTAATCCAGGGCATGATGACAGCTGTAATTTTTTATAAATAGCATCTCTATTTAACCCCATAAATTAGAACTGAACCTGACATGACAAGCAAAAGCCAGTTTGTATAATTTATTCCAGCAGCTTCATGCTGTCCTGCCTCCAATAAACCTGTCAGACTGATTAGATAAATGTTTATTCTTGGTGAGCCAGAAAGGTTATCTCCTACTTGCTCAGCTCCTCTATTTGTCCATATTTCAAATCCTGATAGTGCTCTAACTAAAGATTACCTTTTTACAATATTTTTGCAAAATAAATGTGTTTAGTAAAATGTGTCATATTTCAATTAACTATATTTAATTTAGTTCTTTATTTTATTATATTTCTTGGAGTACCCCTTTAATAAGATCATCATGAAATAGTATAACAGCAATAAAAATTACAATGTTTGACATTTAAGGCTGCTTTCACATCAGCGTTTTACGCTGATCGCGGCAGTTGCGGTGAAAAAACCGCAACTGCCGTGATTACCGCATAACGGCCGCACTTGCGGTTCACTTGCGGCAAGCCCCATACAATGTCTATGGAGCTTGCGGCAGGTGTGGCAAGTGCGGCTTCGGCACTTGCGGCACGTGCGGCCGCGAAAAAAACGCGGCCACACCTGCCGCAAGTGCCGAAACCGCACCTGCCGCACCTGCCGCACACTTACCGCAAGCCCCATAGACATTGTATGGAGCTTGCCGCAAGTGTGCCGCGATCGCGGCGGTTATGCAGTAATCGCGGCAGTTGCGTTTTTTTCACCACAACTGCCGCGATCAGCGAAAAACGCTGATGTGAAAGGACCCTAACTTTGTGTTTTTTTTTCCTTATAATTAAAAAAATTCAGTGCCCCAGAAATAAATAAAACACAATATAGTAAATCTACTTGTTAACTGTAATCTTTAACTGCAACTGCTGACAGTTTGCAGATTGCGGAGTCAATAAACAGATATACTGGTTAACACTGGTAGCGCTCCAAAAGAAGAGCAAGGAAACATTTTTTGTCAAATCTAAAAAAAATGAAAAAAGTTAATTAAAAATCGTCTCAGTTCAACAGAAATCAAGAAATCTTGTAAACTGGACAAGATGAAGCTCTTCAGAGAAGGTTTCAACAGATCTTCTGGAAAAGGAATCATAATTATTGGACCTAGTAGGGTTATATGCTATATACGAAGGTTATCAGCTCTCTTACCTATCTCCCTCAAATACAGGTTAACAACATCTCTGTACACTATAGGAACCTAACACCATATAGATTTTTTTTTAATAATTTCAAATTACTAATCTTTACAGCAGAGATTGTAAAAATGATGGCCCCCCACTTGACATCACCTTCTGCTCTGCAGCATTTGGCTGAAGCATTTCTGTCTGGACTTTCTGTTCTCTCCACCTTTTGCATTCACCAGAGACATATTAATAATACTTGGGCTCCCTTCCTCTTTCCAGGTGTTTCTTCTTACATTGTATCCCAAATGTTAGGGGAAGCCACGTCAGTTGTGTTGCCCAAATGCAAGAGGATGCTACCTCAATGGTGTTGCCCAAATGCAAGAGGAAGCCACATCAAGGGTGTTGCCCAAATGCAAGAGGAAGCCGTCTCAAGGGTGTTGCCCAACTACTTTTATATTGAACTTATTTTTTTGGATAAGTCAACAATATCAGATCAGTGAAGGTTCTCCGGAGTCATAATAATAATAATTATAATAATAATAATAATAATAATATATCTTGGAGCTTCCTTCCTCTTTCCAAGTATTTCTTCTTAAATTGTGTCCCAGATGCAAGGGAAAGCCTCCTCAAGAGTGTTGCGCAAATGCAAGGGGAAGCCACCCCAAATGTGTTGCCCAAATGCAAGAGGAAGCCACCTAAAGGATGTTGGCCAAATGTAAGACGAAGGCACCTCAAAGGTATTGCCCCCACTACTTTTATATTGACACATTTCTTTTTTTTGATTAGTAAAAATATTAGATCAGTGGAAGTTCACCGAGACATGTTAATATTAATACTTGGAGCTCCCTTTCCTCTTTCCAGGTATTTCTTCTTACATTGTATCCCAAATGTCAGGGGAAGCCACGTCAATTGTGTTGCCCAAATACAAGAGGAAGCCACATCATGGGTGTTGCGCCACTACTTTTATATTGACACTTTTTATTGGTAAGTCAACATTATCAGATCAGTGGAGGTTCACCGGAGACATATTAATAATGATACTTGAAGCTCCCTTCCTCTTTTCAGGTAAGTCTTCTTAAATTGTGTTCCAAATACATGGGGAAGCCTCCTCAAGAGTGTTGTCCAAATGCAAGTGGAAGCCTCCTATAGGGTGTGGCCTCACTACTTTTATATTGACTTTTTTTGATAAGTCATTTATATCAAATCAATAGAGGTCTAACACAAGACATCCCCACTGACCAGGTGCTCTGAGGGACTGGTAGTGAATGAATGTGGAGAATTTGAATACTGTTCCGTCAATTGAGTTGAGCTCGGTATGCAGATTTGCTCTCAAGTGAATGAATTAAGGTGTATGTGCAATAGTGCAAAAACTTTTTATATGAAGTTTCTTAAAAGCTTAATGCCATTCAGACATTATTTTCCACTATATCCATTGTGTAGCCCAGCCAACTAAACTGGGTTTGAGTCTTTTGAAAACTGAATCGCGCATGCATTGAAAAGACGAACAAATGTCGGCCGCAAAGTTAAGCACAGTAGCCATTTTTTTCTTTTTGCACCATGTAAAATAAGAAGTTTTTAGCAGATGATGTATTTTTGATTTAGGGACCAAGTAATAAAAAATGGAGCCAATAGTTGTGTTCTTTTAACTTGGCAAAGGAATGTACTCTATCCATGATTGAATATGAAAGAAGACTCTTTTAGAAAAATGGAAAAGTCGGTCATTTAACAATCTAAATATCCTCAAAATATAGAAATAAATTTGCACAAACTATTTCAACATCTTTTTAGTAATATTCCATTTCAGAAGAGTATCATTCTATGAGGATTTACTCTGTTCTTAAAACTCTTCAGATCAACAAAGATGTATTCTTTGAAATTCTCCAGCACTGCAAAGCAATATGTCTTCAGGGACTCCAATCTCAACTTCTTATTCTTCTGTTGTGTTTCCTATGTAATAGAAAATAAAGTAAAGAAAGTAGAATGTGGAAATAGGGCCTCATTTATATTCTTTTTATCTGTGGCAGAAAGCAGGTTTGTCTCTACACAGTTGGCGTCCATGGTGAACTTTGGAAGTCTTTTCTATCCCTTTAAGCTTTGTTGATCCTCCCTTCCTTTCGCCATCTAAAGAACTGTCTGGTGAGAAGTTCTTTTTGCACAGCATGGAGATGAAACATGCTGCATCTGGGACTTTGTCTACCGATTTTTCCATGTTAAGTAAAAAATGGACAAAAAACTATTAGCAATATAATGGTAGTATTGTTTTGCAAGAACAATATCATAAGCACTACCACCTCGTCAGCACAATAAAGTAACTAATCGAGTGGGAAGACTTCAAAAGAGGGGTAAGGTTGCGTTTGTACCCGCTGTTAATCATGTACGCTCAGTATGTGTGACCCTGACAGTATGAGGATGCCTAAAGCTCCCGTCACATCTAGCAAGATCGCTGTTTCTTCACAGCTTTTGTAACACAACAGCGACCTCACCAGCGATCTCGCTATGTTTGACACGTAGAGGCGACCAGGCCCCCGCTGTGAGATCGCCGATCGTGTCAAAATGGCCTGGACCATTTTTTGATAGTCGGGTTCCTGCTGGGCAGCATGGATCGGTGTGTTTGATGCCTTAACAACAGACTAGCTGCTGTATGACAGGGACCCAACGACCGCCGAGATCGTTATACGGGTCGCCATATCGTTGCTGCGTCGTTCAGTAGATCTGTTTGACATCTGACCAGCGACCACATAGCGACGTTCTAGCAAACCTTAAAAGGTTGTATTGTTGTTGGGATCGCTGGAGCGTCGCCAAGTGTGACAGTACCCTAAGTATCTGGGTGGCTGAACCAGTGCCATCCGCTGGCACTGTGTGTTCAGCTTCACTGGGGTTAAATGCTATGTTATCATCTGTAGAGTGGTTGGAAAAGAAAAAAATTAAACCTCCCCCTCCCGCCCCTGGAAGTCTTCTCCTTTCACTTGGCTGTACGTGGGTGGGAGGCTGAACAGCCAATCAGTTACTTCCAAGGACATATGGTGCGAAGTGCAGGTCCCAAACAGGCAGCACCCAAACTGGAATATCTAGTTGTTCGTTCATCTCTAGTAAAGTCCCATTGTAAAAAGTGTACACCTGATGGTAAATGTTTCTGTGCATTGTCCTGCAGTAAAGGAAGGTGAAGTCTTCACTTTCCTAAACAGACAGTCAAACAGTATGCAGACACATACCTTAGTGACATAGGATCATACTTTAGTCCTTTGTCTGATGAATGGGAACATTATAGTATACCCATGGAACAGCTCCCAAAATATACGGTAGACTATGTTCCCAGATGCAGTATGAATGTAGCCTTATTTAGTTAAAACAAAATATGCCCGAGTTCTTCTTACAAAGCGATAAATAAATATCAAACATGAATTCATAGATATGTCTAGTGATCTGATTAAGCTCCTACTGCACACTTTTGAATAATAGCATATACCCCACCAGTCAGCTGACATAAACAATGTGTAATGGGTGGTAGAGACCTTGAGTCGATGGGAGTGGCACTGGTGCTCCAGCAAAGCTGATTATACCGTTTATAACCCTGATGAAGGCCCATGCCAAAACGTGAGTTGGCACCTGGCGCCATTTGAACCTGAGGAGATGTCTGAAAATCAACATTAGGCACTTTCTGGATGTTGTGCCATATTGTACAACTTGTATATGCCTCTAATATCTATGCACTTGCAAATAGGCTTATTTTGTTTTATTGTCTCACTCCCACAGATTGTATGGTTCTATTACTGACCGTTTATTTTTTAATTCCCCTCCTATAGTTATGTTCTGCCCTCTTAAATGTGTTCCTTTGTATTGCCAAAGTCCTATTTTTTATATTCAACTAATTATGGTAAATTATATTTTATCTTCTTCGAATGGCTATTCTATTAGTGTTGGTTTTATGTTGGTCTTATAACCATACAGTATATAACACTGTGATGATGATATAGGGTATATGCAGATTCCTGATATAGACTAGTGGACACACTGATGTTAATTCTCCTCTTTTGTCATTGTGGTGAACTTTTGAATTGATACCTTTTACGGTCCATTCCCACATAGCAAAAATACAGATTTTCTATCTTGATTTAGACGCTTTTACAATACCTAACATTGTGCATGAGATGAGGAAAATTTCCTGCACACAGTGTAAAAAATATTCAGAGTTTTTAGCCATTTTGCAAAACTACTGACTATATTTAACTAACTAGATAACTTGATAAAGGTGATATATTGACCAAAATATTGCCACATGGGCTATTAAAGTTCACCTTATTTTCATTTGAATTGGAGTGCTACCTATTGGACATGCATTAGTTAGACTTTGTACCCACCATCTATCAAGGTTGTGCTATTCCACTTTTTCTTTTTTAACTGGAACTAACTATACTAACTACACATTCATATGAATTAATTAGTCCCTATACAAATTATAGGTTTACTGTACAAAAATCTCCCCATAATGTACAAAAGAATACTCTGTTCTGCTTAAAGGAAACCTGTCACCTGGATCTAGCCCTCTCTCCTATTACTACCTGTCCCTGCTCCTTCCTAGCTGTTCCCTAACCATCTCTCTCTGAGCTAAAGGGACCCTATAACGATTTACAAAATGAGTAAGAACTTACATATGACCTCCATCTAGGAGACTGTAAAGGCAGACTCCGGGCTCCATGATTCCCTTTTCACGGTGTCCAAGCACGCCCTGCTGGGCTTCATCCCTCCTACTGCTTTGCTGCCTCCTTTTGGAATCTCCCGCATTCTCTGCCAGTGTAATGCCCGGGCCAGAATGTCATATCCGGCCCGGTGCATTATGGGCCTGATCACATGATCGACTCGGTTGCATTATGGGCTTGATCACGTGATCCGCCCGGTGCATTGTAGGCCTAATCACGTGATTAGCCCGGCTTCAATATGCACATCGCACATGCGCAGAGCAAGGCCGATTATGTGATTAGGCCCATAATGCACCAGGTAGATCACGTGATCAGGCCCATAATTCACCGGGCCGATCACGTGATCAGGCCCATAATACACAGGACCAGATATGACGTTCCGCCTGGGCATTACCCTGGCAGAGAGGGCGAGAGATTCCAAAAGGAGGCGGCAAAGCAGCAGGAGGGATGACGCCCAGCGGGGCATGCTTGGACACCGCAAGGAGGGAATCATGGATCCCAGATCCCGCCTTTCCAGTCTCCTAGATGGAGACCATATGTAAGTTCTAATTCATTTTTCTAAATCGTTATAGGGCCCCTTTAGCTCAGACAGGGATGGTTATGGAACAGCTAGGAAGGTGCAGGGACAGGTAGTGATAGGAGAGAGGGCTAGATCCAGGTGCCAGATTCCCTTTATAATCGCACTCGATGCCCTTTCAGCACCACGATTCCAACCTCTAAATTGGGATCTCTCTCTCTGGAAATTGACAGTGTTGGTTTCCCTCTTTAGAGAAAGTGGAGGTTTTCGCTCGCTCACTGTTGTTGTTGGAGTCCCTAGATCAGCACATTTGCACAAACAGCTCTCTCCAGTCAGCGCAGTTGACCCTTTCTCTATGCTGGAGCAGCTGCAACAGAGAGGAGAGAGATGTAAGTGCTCTTATGCCAATCTAGGTAATCTAAGACTATAGGAAGCAGCTTGGATAGTGGGTAATGTCTGCGCTACTGTTGATTGGAGAGGTCCAGAAACAATTGTATTTCTGAAATAGTGTTTATTCGATGCATTTCGAAGCAAACCTTGCTTCTTCTTTAGGAAATGCCACCAAAATCAATTGGTGGTAATTCCTGAAGAAGAAGCAAGGTTTGCATCAAAACACGTTGAATAAACCACTCAGTTATTTCTGGACCTCTTCAATCAACAGCAGCGCAGACATTATCCACTACCCAAACTACTTCCGATATTCTCGGCTCGTGCACTTGGATCCTGGGGCAGCTGTCATATCATTTCATATTGGTGTCACAACCACATAAGTTCAGACATAGAACGAATAATGCAGTACTCCGGTCCTCATAAAAGGGCCAATTTTATTTTTCAACAGTTAATAATAACATCAGGGAGAGGAGCGGTGCATGGGACTACAGACTGTTTTGAGTCGTCTGGCTCTTCAACCGGTCCCGCTGGTAGGATCGGTCGAAGAACGAGATGGCTCAAAACAGTCTGTAGTCATACTCATATACACTGCTCCTCTCCCTGATGTTTTTAACCGTGGAAAAATAAAGTTGGACCTTTTATAAGGACCGGAGTGCTGCAATATTTTCTCCATGTCTGAATGATTACCAACACTGTACAATTGCTGCCACCCGTAGCCCGAAGTGTAAAGAAAAGGATCTCCCATCATATACGAGAATTTCATCTCTGCTAAAGGCGTAAGTAGTGCCGGGGGCATTTTTCTTATTTCTTGTCTAACAACCACATAAGGTGAGTGTCTGGCTGTGTTCTAACTTCATGTTTGTTCAGTAAGACTCTATGGCGCTTTTTTTATCCACAGTTCTTTATTCGATCAAGGGACTCCAACAGTGAGTGACTTCAGGCAACATAGTTCAATAGATATTACAATAAAGGTATGATTTTCTAAGTTCCCAATAAATAGTATAAATTGTGTTTTGGGGCTACAGATTCCCTTTAATTGTAAACCCAACCATACTCTTGACCTGAACTTTGACCTTTTAGCTGCACTCCTTAATGCTATATATTCAATCTCCCCTCAGTATGATGCCACTTCTGGACGTTGAGATTACACAGGTTGAACACATTGTAATAAACTTATCTACAAAATAATTCAGCTGTTTAGTCTCTGAATATAAATGAGAATTTTTACAATTGTTAAGAATAACGAGGGAAATGTTAAGTAAGTGATACATTAACTATACAAGAATGTTATATCACTCAATATACAGCATATATTTACAGCCTACTAGATAAGCGTTTTAGATATTACCCAATCAGGCCTAAGAATACATCATAGTAGACAGAGTTGTATATTCTGTTTACAATACATTTAATCACCTGTCGAGGGCGGTCACGTATTGCTGTGTCATCATTTGTCTCAATGTCCAGAGTCAGAAAACCATTTGGTGTGATGTAAATGGGGCCTTCCTTCAATTTCCATCTCAGTAATTGTGGCCCTTTATTCTCAGAAGGTTCTTAAGGTCAACATTTTGGGAGTTATGGTCCACTATGAATAGAAAGGGGTTGACGGTAACTTGTAAGTTATATTCACATTAATTACTTAATAATGGAGAAGAATTAGTGGTCAGAGGCAAATTTGAGTGGGTGGGCAACAGGGATATGCGTTCATGCAGCTCAGAGTCTGTGGAACACCTGCCTGCATCTGACGTGCCATATATCTGACTACATCTGTATGCATCTACCATGCCATGTATCTGCTCGCACCCGTCTGGTCCTGTTGTGCAACACGTTACATCTGCACCTGCCTGCTTTAGCCATACAGCTGCTCCTGTCTATACCAGAGACTGTCTTTGTCCATACCTCTGGGGCCAACTGTCGCAGCTCCAAACTTACCGAGTGGCACCCGGTTTCTACCTACAACGCAACACTCTCACCATCAGAGGCTCAAGTGAAGACCAGGTCATAAACCACATTCAAGACTCTAATTTGGCTGGGTGCTGAGGCCCACCTGGGTCCATCCGTAGATGCTGACCCCTGTGAACGTTACACAAAGTAATTAGAAATAGGAAGTTGGGTTTCTGAAGTTGTGGAGGAAAAACGTTGACCGACTAGTCACTGGTCTGCACAGCCTGTCAGTGACTCTAGAAGTGCACAATGGTGTATGTATAAGAACTAAAACAAATCACATTAAATTTAGAATACTGCATGTCCATTGTGGCAAGGGTGGACATTTGGATGAACCTACTGCCAGGAAGAAAAAGAAGAATGGTTCACTGCGAACACTGATCCATCTGATATTTGTAATCCTGATTACAACTCCATGGGTCCCTACTGACCTGTATACTCCAAACTAGTTGAACAAATTAAGTATCTTGAAGATGATGGGTAGTCAGATTTTAGAAGAGGGATGTAAAGAAAAAAAGCAAACTACGGTAGTTACAAAAAAAACCCTTACATTGTAGGCACTAATAAGACAACAGCTCTCTTTAGTTGACAGCTGGAGACTTTTCTAAAATTTGCAAAAATAAAAACAACCCATGTTCTGGAGTATCAGATATCTAAGTAAGAGAAATATATATTAAACGTTCAGGATAGATGATGTGGATTTAGAGTCCCAAAGTTGCCAGTTTGCTACTTCATCAGTGGCTACCTGATGAAGAAGGGGAGACCTGATCTGATACTGCATGGTTACTTTCTTCTAGAGGTTCAAAGTTTTTAAAGGTTGAAGGAAAACTTTAAGTTCATTGAGTTCAAACTATAGCCTAACATGTTGGTCCAAAGGAAGGCAAAAACCCCATGGAGAAGACACTAAGCTCCATATTAAAGGAGAAATTCCTTCCCAACTCCACATCCGGCAATCAGACTAATTCCCTGGATCAACGCCCTATCAAAGATTCTATATTACATAACCGGTAATGTTATATTTTTCAATAATGGCATCAAGACCCTTCTTAAATGTTAGTAGTGACTCCCTCATTACAACATCATGTGGCAGAGAGTTCCAAAGTCTCACTGCTCTTACAGTAAAGAATCCGCGTCTGTGATTATGATTAAACCTTCTTTCCTCCAGTCGTAGAGGATGCCCCCTTGTCCCAGTCCAGGCCTAAGAGTAAAGAGATCATTAGAAAGGTCTCTGTACTGTCCCCTCATATATTTATACATTATTATAAGATCACCCCTAAGCCTTCGTTTTTCTAAACTAAATAACCCCAAGTTTAATCACCTGTCTTGGTATTGCAGACCCCTCAGTCCTCTAATAACCTGTCTTGGTATTGTAGACCCCTCAGTCCTCTAATAACCTGTCTTGGTATTGCAGACCCATCAGTCCTCTAATAACCTGTCTTGGTATTGCAGACCCCTCAGTCCTCTAATAACCTGTCTTGGTATTGCAGACCCCTCAGTCCTCTAATAACCTGTCTTGGTATTGCAGACCCCTCAGTCCTCTAATAACCTGTCTTGGTATTGCAGACCCCTCAGTCCTCTAATAACCTGTCTTGGTATTGCAGACCCCTCAGTCCTCTAATAACCTGTCTTGGTATTGCAGGCCCCTCAGTCCTCTAATAACCTGTCTTGGTATTGCAGACCCCTCAGTCCTCTAATAACCTGTCTTGGTATTGCAGACCCCTCAGTCCTCTAATAACCTGTCTTGGTATTGCAGGCCCACCAGTCTTGTAATAATCTGCCTTGGTATTTTAGACCCCTCAGTCCTCTAATAACCTGTCTTGGTATTGCAGACCCCTCAGTCCTCTAATAACCTGTCTTGGTATTGCAGGCCCCTCAGTCCTCTAATAACCTGTCTTGGTATTGCAGACCCCCCAGTCCTCTAATAACCTGTCTTTGGTATTGCAGACCCCTCAGTCCTCTAATAACCTGTCTTGGTATTGCAGACCCCTCAGTCCTCTAATAACCTGTCTTTGGTATTGCAGACCCCTCAGTCCTCTAATAACCTGTCTTGGTATTGCAGACCCCTCAGTCCTCTAATAACCTGTCTTGGTATTGCAGACCCCTCAGTCCTCTAATAACCTGTCTTTGGTATTGCAGACCCCTCAGTCCTCTAATAACCTGTCTTGGTATTGCAGACCCCTCAGTCCTCTAATAACCTGTCTTTGGTATTGCAGACCCCTCAGTCCTCTAATAATCTGTCTTGGTATTGCAGACCCCTCAGTCCTCTAATAACCTGTCTTGGTATTGCAGACCCCTCAGTCCTCTAATAACCTGTCTTGGTATTGCAGGCCCCTCAGTCCTCTAATAACCTGTCTTGGTATTGCAGACCCCCCAGTCCTCTAATAACCTGTCTTTGGTATTGCAGACCCCTCAGTCCTCTAATAACCTGTCTTGGTATTGCAGACCCCTCAGTCCTCTAATAACCTGTCTTTGGTATTGCAGACCCCTCAGTCCTCTAATAACCTGTCTTGGTATTGCAGACCCCTCAGTCCTCTAATAATCTGCCTTGGTATTGCAGACCCCTCAGTCCTCTAATAACCTGTCTTGGTATTGCAGGCCCACCAGTCTTGTAATAATCTGCCTTGGTATTGCAGACTCCTCAGTCCTCTAATAACCTGTCTTGGTATTGTAGACCCCTCAGTCCTCTAATAACCTGTCTTGGTATTGCAGACCCCTCAGTCCTCTAATAACCTGTCTTGGTATTGCAGGCCCCTCATTCCTCTAATAACCTGTCTTGGTATTGCAGACCCCCCAGTCCTCTAATAACCTGTCTTGGTATTGCAGGCCCACCAGTCTTGTAATAATCTGCCTTGGTATTGCAGACCCCTCAGTCCTCTAATAACCTGTCTTGGTATTGTAGACCCCTCAGTCCTCTAATAACCTGTCTTGGTATTGCAGACCCCTCAGTCCTCTAATAACCTGTCTTGGTATTGCAGGCCCCTCAGTCCTCTAATAACCTGTCTTGGTATTGCAGACCCCCCAGTCCTCTAATAACCTGTCTTTGGTATTGCAGACCCCTCAGTCCTCTAATAACCTGTCTTGGTATTGCAGACCCCTCAGTCCTCTAATAACCTGTCTTTGGTATTGCAGACCCCTCAGTCCTCTAATAATCTGTCTTGGTATTGCAGACCCCTCAGTCCTCTAATAACCTGTCTTGGTATTGCAGGCCCCTCATTCCTCTAATAACCTGTCTTGGTATTGCAGACCCCCCAGTCCTCTAATAACCTGTCTTGGTATTGCAGGCCCACCAGTCTTGTAATAATCTGCCTTGGTATTGCAGACCCCTCAGTCCTCTAATAACCTGTCTTGGTATTGTAGACCCCTCAGTCCTCTAATAACCTGTCTTGGTATTGCAGACCCCTCAGTCTTCTAATAACCTGTCTTGGTATTGCAGGCCCCTCAGTCCTCTAATAACCTGTCTTGGTATTGCAGACCCCCCAGTCCTCTAATAACCTGTCTTTGGTATTGCAGACCCCTCAGTCCTCTAATAACCTGTCTTGGTATTGCAGACCCCTCAGTCCTCTAATAACCTGTCTTTGGTATTGCAGACCCCTCAGTCCTCTAATAATCTGTCTTGGTATTGCAGACCCCTCAGTCCTCTAATAACCTGTCTTGGTATTGCAGACCCCTCAGTCCTCTAATAACCTGTCTTGGTATTGCAGACCCCTCAGTCCTCTAATAACCTGTCTTGGTATTGCAGACCCCTCAGTCCTCCAATAACCTTGGTCGCTCTTCTCTGGACCCGCTCTAGTTCAGCTATGTCTTTCTTATACACCGGAGCCCAGAATTGTACACAGTATTCTAAGTGTGGTCGCACTAGTGACTTGTATAGAGGTAAAATTATGTTCTCCTCATGAGCATCTATGCCTCTTTTAATGCATCCCATTATTTTATCAGCTTTGGCAGCAGCTGCCTGACATTTTCTTTTCTCCATGTTTATTTCACTGTGTGACTTTTTGTGTATTGTTTAATTTTTGTAGGATACTTCTTTAGTGGCATCATAAAACTCTTTTACTATCACAAATTGCCCTAAGGCATACATGTTGGCCCTAAATGCCAAGACTATGATAAAAAAATGTTGGATACAAGAGTAATCCAATATTAAGAAATGAAATGTGGTTTTACAAATATGTTTGTATAAGGGAAAAATGATAAATGTATATCAGAAGTATGCTGCAATAATACAGACACTACATGCTGTAACAGCAATTGCAGGAACAGCAGATTATGAACTATTATACTGTTTTACTCAATGCTCATGCAAATACAATTTTAACCTCAAAGAATTGTCATATCATTTTTCACTTTAACAGACATTATCAAGGGGCACTTGAAAAAGGTCATTGGACCGAAACGTCGTGCTAAGATGACGGAATAAAGCATGGATCTTTGAAATATACCGGCTGGTGAGGCGCTGTCCTTTTATGCTTATATTATCAAGGGGCTTGTGGCTTCTATGTATTGGTCAAAAAACAACACAGAAAACGAAAAAGCCATTACCACTCAAGGTCAGATTACCAATGCACTAGCAGGATGAGTCAGATTTCCATGGTAAAGGTGGGGGCCTGCTCTATGCTGCTAGTGCATTTGGTAATCTGACCTTGTGTTGGTATTGACTGTTCTTTTTCTATGCGGTTTTGTTGAATCTTTGTCCTTCTGTGAGCAGTTTTTGAAGTTAGTGTAGGGACTCACAAGTATGGGGAACCTTGATTCGTTTTGAAAGCTTGCATCCAAAAGATGGACCAATAACTCATGCATTTTATTCCATCATTTTCATTTTTCTATTGCACAGTTTTACATTTTTGTGCAGGATGCAGCCAGATCCTTCAGGCTATGTGCCCACTGCCGTTTGTGCTGCATTCATGCTGCGTTGTTCAGCTGCACAAACTCAGCTGTGTAAAAGAAAAAGCAGCACAAACATATTGCGATTGTGCTGTGTTTGTGCTTATCACAAACAGAGCACAAATAAGGGGACACACTGACAGAGACAGACACACACACTTTATCCCCCTCCCCAGTGATCCCATGGTGAGCTCCGGTGATTTCTTCCTCCTGGGCATAAGCAGGACCTGTGGGTAGTCAGGTAGGGTACTTCCAGGACTTTGCACCATGTGACTCATGCTGAGTCACATGGGCAGGTCCTGTAAGTCACCTCATGCAGGTCCTGCCAGTGCATCAAAGGAAGATATGACCGGGGATCACAGAAGTGCTCTGGCAATCATAAAAGCATCACAAGCGATTTGTGTGAATACCAATACATTTGTGATGCTTTCTTGGGGGAGTTAAAATGGAGTCAATGGGGAAATGCAGCCCAAATGTGGTATGTTCATTGACATGCTAGTTTTTGAGCGCATTTCGGCAGCAAAAACAGACCACCCATAAAAGCACATGTGGGCACAGTATTTTTAACATTTCATAGACTTTAAAGTAAATGCTGTGAGTGATCTGTTTTTGCTGTGGAAATGCAGCAGCAAAAATGCAGCACAAATGCCACTGGGCACCTAGACTTATAGTTGGTTGGGAATATTGGGTTTTGATCTGTGGGGTGCACTCATGCACTCATATACTCCTGGACAGCCCATCTGATCTAATAGTATAGGTGTCATTAATAGGCTACTAGACATTATGCATCACATGAACCTGTGTGACTGGCACCCTACACAGGCCTCATCTCTGTTTATTTGTGATTCTAGGCAGCCACCCCCTATATGAATTGGTAGGTTTGGGAGTTGCGATTTCATCAGTACTTTGCACCTTTTTATGATGAGGGTCTGCCGCTTCTTGCTGGTGCATTGGTAATCTGATCTGATGTTGGTAGGGATATTTATTTTTCTGTAATATTTTTGAATTAATGCCCCATGTAAGCCAGTTTTAAATTGAATGTGGAGGCTCGCAATTATACGGACCCTTGATGTGAGTTGCGAGCTTGTGTATTTTGGCCAAACTATCGACTAAGTACCTCGTGTGTCATACATAATTTTTCTGAGTTCGGACGAAGTGCCTTTGGGTCCGCGCTGCTGTCAAGAAAGACCAGGAGTCAGGCTTTCCGGTCCAATGTGTTTTAATCCGACGCGTTTCCGAGCTATGTGCGCTCCTTCCTCAGGTTACTTCACCACGTTGCCCATGGAGGTGTGGATCCTGCGGCAGCTGTTTTTGAGCTTTGGTACTGGTTGTGGGTGTACACAATATTGCGCAATTTTGTCTCACTCTCTAGATACATAATTTTTCTTCTTTTGTACATTTTTCTGTTCGGCATAGCCAGGATCTCTTTGTTGTTGATTAGGAGAACTGAGATTTAGTGTCTGTGGGGTGCACTCATATTGTGCTGAGCAGTGTGTCTGATCTAATAGTATAGGCATCATCAACCATGAATTGGTAGGTTTGTGAATGGCTGTTTCATCAGTACTTTGCATCTTTGCTGTCCCTGTCCTTCTCCCTCTGTCCTCAGGTAGGTGGGAGGTTTAATTTGCTTTAGTTTATTATTCTCCTTTTCCCCCCTTGTGCACATGCTTCACGTTTTCCATCTACCTTAGCACACTTTCTCCATCTTGGTTCATTGTTTATTGTGGCCTCCCTTCTGGTTCCTCATTAGGAGCAAAAAGCATCTCAATGGCCTTTTGGGGAGCCAGGTCCGAGTTGTGGTTTTTAATTGTGCATCTAGGGATATTCTACTTTGTACATGAACTAGTAGAGTGTAGGTGCGGCTGCAGTGTTCTAGGCTTTACCTTGTTTGAGTAGTTATGTGCATAATAATCGTTTATGGATTCCGAATTGAAAAAGTAAGTTATCTCCCTCTGGTGCCGGAGAAACAAATTACGCAGACACAAAGCATGGATGCTAAAGTGCAAACAGATGGTTCCCCTTATATTATAGTAGTGATAGTTAGTAGAAGATAACATCACAAAAAAAAAAGAAATAGCCATTTACCAAGACGAGGTCAGATTGTCAGTGCACTACCATAATTTTTTAGTTTGATGTATTCTGCTGTCTTACATCTGTGGGGCACTTATATAGAGCTGGACATCCCACCGGACCTAATAGTACATTCATCATCAATAGACTGTAAGCCACACACTGTAGGCATCACAAGTACCTTTGTGACTGGCCCCCTATACAAGCCTAATCTGTGTGTATGTTTAATACTAGCAGCCACCTTCTTCATGAATGGTAGGTTGTGAGTGGTTGTTTCATGTTGCACCTCTGCTGTCCCTGCTATTATCATGTTGTCCTTCTGCAACCTGCAAGTGCATTGGTAATCTGACCTTGTGTTGGTAATGGTTCCCTGAAAAATGCCACAGGGAAAAATGCCCACAGGCACCACTAACCCCTAATCCTAACACCTAACCCTAGCACCTAACCCTAACATCCAACCCCTAAACCTAACCCTAACCCTATCCCCAACCCTGTGGGCATTTTTCTTTTGGCCATTTTTCTGCTCACTCTTCGTTTCTTTTTCTGTGAACTTACTATGTATTAGTCACAAGAATTCATAGGAGCACTGGACAATTATATATGAAGTAAATGACTTGTGCAACCCTAAAACACTGTATCTGCAAATTGATATTCATTTTTGGTTATTATAATCCTAAATCATATGACCAGGGTCATATTGTCTTTTAGGATTGCTACTTCCAATAAGTGTCACCAGAGTTCAAGTTCTCTTACTCTTTGAAGATTTACATATTGTGTAACTTTGCAAGTCGGTGTAGACATAGGCATTGGGTAGCCCCCTAGAGATTGACTGTAGTATGTCATTTTTTGGGGGGCCAACATGACCTTTTCAGGAATAGGAGGCAGTTCCCATGATCCTTCAGGCCCCTGAAAGAGAACATTATACGCAAACTATAAAAATTGCTCATGTGCAAATTCCCACCATATGGAAGTATAAATAGTAAGCATCATTTCCCCTTAAAATGACTAATCTTTAAACTTGTGAGTATAAACATAAAGGCATTTGTTACAAGTATAAGTGACATTCCAGTTGAGCGTCACCGCTATGTATTCAGTTGTCTCCTATGTTCCTCCAGTCCCATCCCACTTCCTCACAGTTCTTTGCATTCTTCTATGACTTCATGCTCTACTATCCCTTGTGCCATCCCTAGATTTACAACTTTCGTAAACTGGGATTTCCCATTTCTGCTCACCATTCTATTGCCATATAGATTTGCTTGTTCTTCATTTTTGAGTATAATGGTTTAAACCTCATTGTTATGAAAATCTCCCTAATGTTAATGTGCCCATAGCGTTTTAACAGAATGCTTGGTCTAATTGTGAAACTAGTGGTTAACCCTGTTTATCTTTCATTCACATGACAGGGGACTTTTCTAACATCTACATCATTTTTACCTCTAAATGACCACAGAGTAAAGCAAGCATTTCACTACTGATCTCGACGAATGCAAATTTCCCCTGAAATCTTATGCTAACAAGCCATAACATTGTCAAGATCCTTCACCCATTCTCTGCCAACCAGATTAACCAACTATGTTAGATGGTACATATTATGAGTTAGTTTAATTACTTGTCAAAATTACTGTTATTGTGAACAGTTACATCTCAGGACTCTGGATCTTCTGTTGACCCTTTTGTGCATCCTATCTTTTTTCCAAAATGGCTTCCGCTGCTTTGCCCCTGTTCATGTGATCCTTCGCTCCTATCTTTATAAACCCTAGTCTACCTTCTAGCCCTGCTTGAGTATTCAGTGGCTCCCTGTTGCGTCTCTGGTTTACTCCACCTCGTGCTAATCCACTCCAGCTTTTCTAGCATCTGCAGTTTGAACTCCAGCAACTACAGCTGCTTTCAGTCACTCTCCTAGTACAAGCTGCCTGTGCTGTGTGTTCCTAATTCTGCCACTCTTTTGCCAGCTCTGTGTCACATAAACCCTGTGTGCTCTCCTAATATTGTTTATTGTGCAGTAGCAGCGTTCAGGACTTCAGGATTTTCTCAAAGCTGCACTGCACTACAAAAGGTCTGGACTTGTTTTATCTGAGACTTTTACTCATAGACTGTATTTCTACTGGCTTCTCACTGTGTCAACTATTTCTAGAAGCTTCCTTCTTGGTATTATCATGCAAGACATATTTCTAGACATTAATCAGTTTACTGCGTGTTTGATGAACTTGCTCACTTGCTGTATATCATGTTTGTTATCTGCCATATTTATTAAATACAAACTTGTTTACATTTAAACTTGGTTTCAGTGTGTCTTTGCTCCCACTGCTGATAGATTCCTGAGCAAATCCTTACAATTTATTACATTAAGCAAGTTGTAGAAGAAATGATTTCTAAAAGGCATATTATTAAAAATGAAACATTTTAGGCAAAACATTTTTTTCATTTTTTACATTTTAAAAATTACAAAAAGGAAAATGTTGATGAAAAAAAAATTGGGCTCCCTGCATGTTTAGTACCTAGTAGCAGGCCTTTTTACAAGTATCACAGCTTGTAAGCACTTTTTCTAGCCAGCCAAGAATCTTTCAATTCTTGCTTGAGGGATTTTCATTCATCCTTCCTAGGAAACGTCTTCTGGTTCCGTGAGATTCTTGGGTCATCTTGCATGCTTTGATCTTTTGAAGTCAAGCTACTGATTTTTATTGATATTCAGATGAGGGGACGGTGAAGGCCATTCTAAAACCTTCAGCTTGCACCTTTTTATGTCATCTATTGTGACTTGTGTTTTTTGACTTGAGTGTAGGATTGTAATTCATATGGAGAGGCCATCCTCTTTTAACTTCAGCTTTTTACAGATGTTGTAATGTTTGCATCAAGAATTTGTCGAAATTTCATTGATCCATTCTTCCCTCTCCCCGTGAAATGTTCCCTGTGCCATTGGCTGTAACACAACCCCAAAGCATGATTGATCCACCTCCATTCTTAATGGTTGGAGAGATGTTCTTTTCCTGAAAATTTTTGCCCTATTTTTTCTACAGATACATTTGATCTTTGTGGCCAAAGAGTTCTATGTTATTCGCATTGGTCCACAGTACTTGTTTCCAATATGTATCAGGCTTGTTTAGGTGTTCTAATTACCAAAAAAGACCTCTTGTACGCTATAGAACAGAATTAAGAGCAGAGAACTGAAAAAAGGGGGGTGGTCAAGTTTTTATGCAGAATAAGAACCTGTAACCAGAGAGTCTGATCAACTGTATTGCGGCATGATTCTATTGATGGGACTCGGGTCTACTATACTCTTGTGGCATAACTTGTGGGAATACCTGCTGTTAAGCAGCATTTGGTAACTTTCCCCTGGCTTTCCCTAGCTGGTGGTATCCTAGTTGGTTAGTGATTTACTTACTGTATATCTGAAAGATAAATAAAAATTAGGAACAGAAAACAAATGTGGAATTTCAGTGAGATGGTGCCATTCTACATGACAATAACGTTTGAGCATCATACATACAGTGGGTACGGAAAGTATTCAGACTCCTTTACATTTTTCACTCTCTGCTTCATTGCAGTCATTAGGTAAAATCAAAATAGTTCATTTTTTTCTCATTAATGTACACTCTGCACCCCATCTTGAATGAAAACAAAACAGAAATGTAGAATTTTTTGCAAATTTATTAAAAAAGAAAAACTGAAATATCCCATGGTCATAAGTGTTGAGACCCTTTGCTAAGACACTCATATTTAGTTCACATGCTGTCCATTTCATTGTGATCCTCCTTGAGATGGTCCTACTCCTTCATTGGAATCAAACTGTGTTTAATTAAACTGATAGGACTTGATTTGGAAATGCACACACCTGTCTATATAAGACCTCAGAGCTCACAGTGCATGTCAGACCAAATGAGAATCATGAGGTCAAAGGAACTGCCCAGGGAGCTCATAGACAGAATTATGGCAAGGCACAGATCTGACCAAGGTTACAAAAGAATTTCTGCAGAACTCAAGGTTCCTAAGAATACAGTGGCCTCCATAATCCTTAAATGGCGGATGTTTGGGACCACCAGAAGTCTTCCTAGACCTGGCCGTCTAGCCAAACTGAGCAAGTAGAATACAATGGCTAGCACTCGACCCTAGTTCATAATTACGGTGCTAGTAAAAGGAGCCAATGGTTCCACAGTCAATGGTTAACGTAATCACTGCACACGTACGAGTTGAAGGCATGCTTAAGGTGAATCTTTATTTATAGTGTTTGGTTATGCGACAGACAATGACGTTTCAGCCTAGTATAGGCCTTGATCACATAGTTGCCTGTGTGGTTGTTCATCAAAGTAAAGCAAATGTACCCCTATGGATTTGGTTCTCAGGCGTCATGTGGTATGGGTTACTCACTTAACCTGTCAGCAGGGTCATTGTTTTACTGATGCTTCTTGGTCACTAATCGCTAAATGCTTGTTGTGGTACTTGAGCTTTCACTGTTGGTGGCACAGTGGAAGCAGATACTTCATTGTCAAAGCTTTGAATGGCCTATGTGAATGGCCGAAACATCATTGTCTGTCGCATCGCCAAACACTATAAATAAAGATTCACCTTAAGCATATCATCAACTGTACATGTGCAGTGATTATGTTAACCAGCCAAACTGAGCAATTGTGGGAGAAGAGCCTCAGTGACAGAGGTAAAGAAGAACCCCAAGATCACTGTGGCTGAGCTTCAGAGATATAGTAGGGAAATGGGGGAAAGTTCCACAAAGTCAACTATCACTACAGAGTTCCACAAGTTGGCCCTTTATGGCAGAGTGGGTCAACGGAAGCATCTCTTCAATGAAAGACTTATGAAAGCATGCATAGAGTTTGCTAAAAACACATGTAGAACTCCCAGACTGTGAGAAATAAGATTCTCTGGTCTGATGAGAGGAACATAGAACTTTTTGGTGATAATTCTAAGTGGTATGTGTGGAGAAAACTGGGCACTGCTCATCACCTGCCCAATACAATCCCAACAGTGAAACATGGTGGTGGCAGTATCATGCTATGGGGGTGTTTTTCAGATGCAGGGATAGGACGACTGGTTGCAATTGAAGGAAACATAAATGCGGCCAAGTACAGAGATATCCTGGATGAAAACCTCTTCAAGAGAACCCTCAGACTTGGCCGAAGGTTATCTTTCCAACAAGACAATGACCCTAAGCGCACAGCTAAAATAACAAAAGAGTGGCTTCAGAACAACTCTGTGACCATTCCTGACTGGCCCAGCCAGAGCCCTAATCTAAACCCAATTGAGCTTTTCTGGAGAGACCTGAAAATGGCTGTCCACCAACTTTCACCATCCAACCTGATGGAACTGGAGAGGATCTGCAAGGAAGAATGGCAGAGGATCCCCAAATCCAGCGGGGAAAAACTTGTTGCATCATTCCCAAGAAGACTCATGGCTGTACTAGCTCAAAAGTGCAAATACCCAATACTGAGCAAAGGGTCTGAATACTTATGACCATGTGATCATGTGATATTTCAGTTTTTCTTTTTTAATAAATTTACACAAATAGCTACATTTCTGTTTTTTTCAGTCAAGATGGGAGTGTACATTAATGAGAAAAAAAATAACTTTTTTGAATTTACCAAATGGCTGCAATGAAACAAAGAGTGAAACATTTAAAGGGGTGTGAATACTTTCCGTACCCACTGTACTTTGTACTATTCAGTCTGACGTTATTAAAACGTTAATCAGGAGACACTTCAAAGGCACCTTTTTTTTTACTCTTTGCAATTTGTAAAATTGCTGTGGTTTTTCCAGAGTTGCAGAAACAACAATACAAAAAGAAGATATACAAATCTAAAGTTTCTGTAGCTGTAAACCTCCTGAAAATGGATGTATCACAACATGTCGTAACTGCTGTAGTCTCAGCATATTAGGAAGCAAAATTAAATCCTGTAGGTAACAACCATGCAACAGATGTGCCTTGGCCCTCAGTGAGAGCATCTGCTTTAAAATATACGTGAAACACTCCTGCTAAATCTAACCATTTCATCTAAGTAGTTTGGCAGAGGTAGAGCTATGCCATTGGCATCTGGCTGTAAGGGTATGTGCAAAGGTGGATTGTCAGGCTAGTTTGAAGCAGGTCCACTCCGAAACTTGCTTGAAAAGTGCTAACAATATATTAAAAAAACTGAACCAATTAGTATTTTGAGGGTCTTTTAACTTTTTCAGCTTTTTAAAGGTAGCAAAAGAAGCAAGCTGACCATTCTTCAGGCGTCTTCCACTTGGAGACGCACTTAGGTTGGGCATAAGGGGTGAAGCACCACAGCTCCCTGAACCAGTCTTACCCGGAGGGGCGTGACTAAGTGACTAAATGGTGAGGTTTGACTTTGCTGACTATATTCAACAGGCACCACTTAAGGGCAGTCCATGGATGCCGAAGTCCCGTGACGAAGACGAGAGTTGGCGATACATGTGGGGTTCTGTCCCCAGGTCTTTGGTTCCCGGTCGGTTCCCCTAGTGCACTGGCTATTTTTCGATAGAGTTAATATTCTTCACTCCCTGGCTTTCTCTACTTTTGGCTGGTCACATGAACTCATTGATTCTTTACACTATTTGCCCTAATATTGCTGCTATAACCATACTAGATTTACTTTGAGTTCTTTTGCACACACAGCTGAGTTCTGGATATTGTGCTATTGCCATAGATATTGTCTTAGAGGCTTTAATCCAGGTCAGCCAGTATTTTCTGCACTTTGTTTGGGGAGCATTGTATACATATTGTACAGGGTTGGCCATTTATATGGATACACCTAAATAAAATGGGAACCATTGGTGATATCAACTTCCTGTTTGTGGCACATTAGTATAAGGGAGGGGGAAAACATTTCCAGATAGGTTGTGACCATGGTGGCCATTTTGGATCCAACATTATTTATGTGTATCTATATAAATGGCCCACCCTATAAATGGCACACCCTGTATTGTCTTTGTATTTATATCTGCATTATATACTCTGTATTCTTACTCCTGTGGTCCTTCCTGGGTGATTGTACTCTTAATGCATCTGTGTATCCTATGTTATGTGCTTTTATCCTTGTGTTTTTGGGTTATAATAATGTTGTGTTAGTGTGATATCACTTTTGGTTGTGCTCCCTTTATATGTAGTGTCTTTCTCTCTTCTTTCAGAGTCCTGCAACATGACCTCCAGCAGCCACTAGTATGCATGTGCTGCTCAAATTGTGAGAAACAGATTCCAATCCAATGTGTATAGAAGTGGGAATTAAGGATCGCGCTCCCACCTCAAGAAATCCTTTGACTCACGTTGTTAGAATCCAGACGGTGGTGTATTACGCGTTTCGGTGTAAACCCCTTCCTCAGATAATACCACATAAAAAGAGGTACATCTTTTTGTGTGGTATTACCTGAGGAAGGGGTTTACCCCGAAACATGTAATAAACCACCATCTGGATTCTAACAACGTGAGTCAAAGGATTCCTTGAGGTGGGAGTGTGGTCCTTAATTCCCATTTCTCCTATACACATTGGATTGTTCAACTCGCGGGAGGACTGCTGCAGACCGTATAGCTTGACATCTACAGTTGTCTCACAACCCAAATAGGTAAGCAGTTCCAGCAACTTGCTAAATACACCTATTTCTACAGATAAACACTATTGTGCGTCTTTTCCCTTTTAGTGCTTTTCAGAAACAGATTCCATGAAGGTGGTATGAGGGCCCAACATCCACAAGTGGGTATTGCGCTTGTGAGAACTGAAGGGTCTAATTGGGATGCAGCGGGCCACTGACAAACATGGAGCCAGTTGTATGTTTTTCACTTGACGTTTACTCAAGGGATTGAAAGTTAATCCAAAATAACTTCAGTCTACTCCTCATTAGTTCAAATATATAAATTAACACACACACATTCCGGTGAACCGGGGTCAGGGTGCTATGCCACAGAAGCAAAATGAGACACACTAAGGATAGGTTCACATTTGGAAGTAAGCATTGTTTGAGTGATGCGTTAACGGAAGCTTTTTGTTTTTATGCGTTTTAACGCATTTTTGTTTCTTAAAAAAAACGCATGCGTTAACGCATGGTACACATATGTGGCATGCGTTAATGGATAGGGTCCCTTTTTTGTTATTTATTTCTTTGTTTATTTATTTTTTTAAATTCAGGGCTACCCACACCTCTCAGCCAATAAGTAAAGCTATTAATTGGAGGGGGGTGTTGCCATTAGCCATTTTGTGTCAAAAGTAGAGCTTTTTGGGCAAAGGCATCAACATAGAGTTTACAGGAGAAAAAAAGAGGCATTCAAAGAAAAGAACACGGTCCCTACAGTCAAACATGGCGGAGGTTCCCTGATGTTTTGGGGTTGCTTTGCTGCCTCTGGCACTGGACTGCTTGACCGTGTGCATGGCATTATGAAGTCTGAAGACTACCAACAAATTCTGCAGCATAATATAGGGCCCAGTGTGAGAAAGCTGGGTCTTCCTCAGAGGTCATGGGTCTTCCAGCAGGACAATGACCCAAAACACACTTCAAAAAGCACTAGAAAATGGTTTGAGAGAAAGCACTGGAGACGTCTAAGGTGGCCAGCAATGAGTCCAGACCTGAATCCCATAGAACACCTGTGGAGAGATCTAAAAATGGCAGTTTGGAGAAGGCACCCTTCAAATATCAGGGACCTGAAGCAGTTTGTCAAAGAAGAATGGTCTAAAATTCCAGCAGAGCATTGTAAGAAACTCATTGATGGTTACCGGAAGCGGTTGATCGCAGTTATTTTGGCTACAGGTTGTGCAATCGAGTATTAGGCTGAGGGTGCCAATACTTTTGTCTGGCCCATTTTTGGAGTTTTGTGTGAAATGATCAATGTTTTGCTTTTTGCTTCATTCTCTTTTGTGTTTTTTCATTGAAGACAAATTAAATGAAGATAATAATACCAAAGAATTTGTGATTGCAATCACAAATCATCATACTTTTGGCCACAACTGTATGCAATTTATGCCCCACAGGCAGACAGTCCCAATTTGGACATATTTTTATATTTCCAAGACGAAGTGCCTTAAGCATCCGCGCTGCTGCCCAAGGAAAAACCAGACCCACCAGGAAATCTAGGATAATGTAGTTTTATTACTCTTACGCGTTTCAGAGCCCCTCCTAGCTCCCCTGTTTAGAGCGAGTGTACCGGTTGTGGGTGACAAAACCTGACCAGGTGAGCGGCTTTCATATTGTCTTTCACCGCTAATCTCTTTTAAGGAGATAAGACCCTATTGCTCATTCTCATTTTACCAATTTGGACATGACAGATCTGCTTGGGGACAAGAAATGCTTGGGGACAGGACATAAAATGACAGGGACTACCATTTGGCCATGAGGGCAACATATGTGTTGTGTCATGTCTGACGCATGTGATGTCATTTTTGAATGATGCTTATACACAGGATTCACACAGGCATGCGTCGCACTCCGAGGCCGGGGTAATTGGAACTGGGCCCTCTCTTCACTTGTGGGGGAATGTCACGGCAACGTGATCCAGCTCTGGATGCCCAGGTGCAGCAATAAAAGTGGGGGTAAAGAAAAAGGGGAAATAAAATTTTGAAGTAGTTCATGACGCCACCCACGGTTTGTGGCTAGTAAAGCCTCCGCTGCAGTCCAAGCCTCTGGGAACGATGATGAAGGCGGCAGCTGAGATGGTGAGCCCTCCACAGGTAGGGCTTGTTGTTCCCCAGAGCAAGTGTAGGGGATGTAGTCTATGTGAATGGAGAATATTGGGGATGCAGGGTTCAGCATGTAAAGAATAAACAGACACAGAGGACACAGTTCTCTTTTACCTTTTCTTAGTAGTAGAGTTGTCCGGATACTGTCCAATGCTGTTGTCAAGAATCCGGGCTTGGAAGCAAGTTGGGGCGACCCACTCCAGGCAGGTTCTGAGGTTTACCTACTGATTTAGTGTCTGTGGGCCCTGGCTGTGTGTAGCGGTGCTGAGGCCTCCTGTAGTCTGCTACGGCTTTGTGACAGTCGGCGCGAGCTCTCTGATGGCTCCCCGTCTTGGCTGTGTCTCCTAGCATTAGGTTGAGCAGGCAATGTGAAATCACCCACCCCCCCGGGGTTATGTTGCTGGATGTAGAATTGCTGGCGACCTCGGTCTCCAGGCACTGTACTGCACTAGGTACTGGGGCGAATCGGCACTGGCTCCACTCCCCGGACGTAGGACTCCACTTCCCCAGACCCTCACAGAGGGTCTCACACACTGTCCGGTCAGTCTCCTAGGACGAGCCTGGTGTGGCTCAATCCGTAGGGTGT
This sequence comes from Allobates femoralis, assembly GCA_033576535.1. Taxonomy (NCBI): domain Eukaryota; kingdom Metazoa; phylum Chordata; class Amphibia; order Anura; family Aromobatidae; genus Allobates; species Allobates femoralis. The sequence goes on along the minus strand of JARQOC010000008.1, from coordinate 47,081,987 downwards.
CTTCTACATTCTTCCCGGGAACTGAACTAGCTGACACCTCCCCCAGACCAGAATTTATAGGGGACCTGCCCTGAACCTGGGCATTAGAGCTCCCACTTCTGGCCTGGAGTCAGGAAGGTGTTGTGTGTGTGGGTTACCTGGTGGATGATTTGCCCTGCTTCCAAGCTTGTTGTGGCAACAGGACCCTGGGGCACCACACATGCAGGACATAACACACGTACTTGTTCGGCTCCTGAATCGAAAGAAGCAGTGGAGGTGGTCGTTTTCTGCAAAAACATATTGACAAAATTAAAGACTGCACATACGTACAAGCATATTTGTAGACATATGTTTATGTCAACCATGGCCTGTGACCAAACAATTATCTAGCGGACTTATATTTAATCATGTGGTCCATTAACACTGACCATTAGCACATGGAACATCAATGTGTGGTTTGTGTTGGCCTGAGCTCTGCCTCGCAAAATACACGAAGAGTGTGTGTGGGCATGTTATATTGGCTGTGAAAGCATGTGTGCTGCCACTGTGGCGCCCCGCAACGAGTGCGTCACAGGAGGGTATTGCAGCCAAAATTGCAGCAGCAATATTCTCTGACTCAGCAGCCACACGGTTAACTCAGAGATCCATACCCTACATGCATCACCTAGCATAGAGGGCCAATAAGGTCCTGGTGGGAGGAGTGTAGTGGTAGAGTGTGAGGAGAAGGAGTAACAGCAACGTAGGAGAAGGAAGCAAGATCTTCTGCTCTGCACCCTAGGAGAGGGGGTTGCACAGTTCCGTGCGGCCCCCTGGCCAATTCCCCCGGCCATCTCCCTGCCATCATCCCGGTTGAGCACCATTATTCCCGGTGCCTTAACAACCGATCTACGGGCTTCAACATGCGGGTCCAAAATCATCCCGTGCCCATCTACAGCCGGTTTGCTGGTACCAAAGCTAGTAGTTGTTCAGCACTGCTACGCGAACCAGAGGAGTGGAGGGACCGCTTTACAGGAGCACCCCACCACCGCCACACACAGTCGTCTAGCCAGCGGTGTACCCACCAAAGGACCCAAGGCTCCCCAAAGCATCCGGAACATATACCCCGGATAGGGCATTCAAGCAGCCTCCTTGTACCCGATCTGGTATTCCTGGGCGACAACGGCAACATAATTAGTTAGAATGGAGGAACACCGTGTATCTCTGAGAAACACTGGTCATTGCTGAGTCCACCCGGTCCACTACCCTTCACTGTATGCCATGTACTGCCTGCTGGTTACAGTAAAGAACCCGTTACAGAGACTTACAGTGTCCGTGCCTTCTTATGAGCTGTCTATTCGCATACTAAGGTAGCCGCAGCTGCCTCAGAACATCTTGTGCAGCTTCTGGCTCCGGGGATCACCGCTCAGCCTGTGGGGAGCATTCCATCTTGCTGCATTCCATCCCCCGGAGGCCCCGCAGCGCCGGTAAAGTTACCGGTACACTCATAGGTGGCATCACGAAACAATTTAACCCCTAAACTGTTCAACCCATGACGTCTCTCTTTTTGATCTGTACCACCGGGCCCCACTACCGGCAGGCGCGGCACCCCGTGACAAGGAGAAAGACGAAACGCCTGTCAACCAGAGTCCCGGCCACGGTGAGTCACCACAAACAAGCCACATGTAACCAATGTGCCCGACAACACAGTCATTACATGTTGCCCTCGACGCACGTGTCCAGGCACACATAATTACATATCAATACACATTACCACCACATGCCACAATGTAAAGCCAAAGAACTATGTGTGATATGTTACCGATGCAACAAGTGTTTTAGGCGGCATTTCACACAAGCCCAAAAATAAAAGGGTACATACAGCGCCACACATGTATTTGTACAGTGAACCCACCCGCAACGGTGGTGTGGATGGCGGTGTGATATTTGTGGACAGCAAACAAAGCAGGTGACATGTGTAACATGCATGGTCACAACGCCAAACAAGCAAGAACAAGCCCACATCACACACGTGTCCACTAAACTCCTTCATCCCCCGGCCAAAACTGTCCTGCTGCAAATGTCAGCATGTACACACTGCTCACAACACACATGAAAAGTGAAAGTAAACTCACAGAAGACTCTGAAGGTACCGTCACACGCGGCAATTTTGCAAGCAATTTCACTGGCAATTTGATGGTTGCAGTGAAATCATGGACACATTGTTCTGTTTTGTTGCCGTGTAGAAATGGAACAATGTGTCCATGATTTCACTGCAACCTGCAAATTGCCAGTGAAATTGCTTGCAAAATTGCCGCGTGTGACGGTACCTTGAGGGTGATGAGTCAGACAGGTTCTCAACTTCTCTGAGGTCTGAGTCAGACATCTGTGTATATAACACAAGGAGAAACAAATATTACATGCGTTTAGTATGTTCTATTGCAACATACATGATGGGAACATGGAACACACATGTGTACATACCTTGATGGTGCAGATGCAGCTTGGAGTGGCACACTTATGGGCAAGGCCAGTCTTTCTGTTTTGCACCCCACCATATATAGCATGCACAGGTCACGTGCCATCAGCAAACATTGGGTGCCAAACACTGTCCTGACATTTTTCTTACTAAAAATAAATACATAAGCATGACAAAGGGTATTGACGAGTCTTGAGGTATTCTCCAACCCACTTACCCTCACCCTTAAGCTGCCCAGCAAACCCCTCATCCGCTCACTCAATAAACAGGCATGACACGTGAGTGGATCAATTGGCCACAGCAGCCATTTATTATTAACATACAACAGTTAACCAAAATATACCAAAACTCAATGGGAGGATTGATCCTCAAAGCCCCAAAACACCCTTAACATGGGTGACCTAGCCCAGGCTGAATCTTATTTCCAGCCAATTAACGCCAGCTCAGAAGCACGTCTGCCAGCCTCTCATCCCACCAAACGCCACAATCCTTTTTGTTCCTCTCTGAGGGGTCCAGAACGCCCGTGGTCCCCCCCCTGTTGCTCTACAGATGTCCACATCCACCAACTTCGAGGATCTTCTCCCCTTACACCTCGATACTGTGACAAAAGAAGAATCAACACATACATATAATATCAAGAGACAAAACATTGCGACCAGAAACTACACGATCAATCCTAAACCTTCTCAACCATCAAGAAAGGGAGGGTGGGTGGGAGATTCTGTCTGGTGCCAGTGCCCCTAAAATGGCTGACCCCCTAAAATGGTGGCCCCCTTTTATTTGGCCCCCTTGGACCCCTCCCCCTTGTCACTCCCCCCATGAACTCAAAAGATGCCATCCACTATAAATCCTTATAACTTTTGCCCCCCCCAGTTTGTTACCACCCACAGTTAACCCCCTTAATTAGCCCCTTATTTAACCACCCTTTTCACTGTCAGTATACTATTACCTACATTCCCACCCTAACCCTGTCATCCTGACCTTTCTTTATGGGGGCTTTGCGCCCCCTGTCCGGCCTCTCTGGACCTGAGCTTGGGGAGTTATGGTTACCGTTGCAGCTCCACAAGAAATGGGAAAAGGTCTACAATAGATTTATTTCAACCACCATGGAGATTACATGGAGTGTGGATCCAGCAGGCAACTGTATCACACACATATACTGGTTGTGGGTCTCACAACCAAGCCAGGTGAGCAGCAACTTTAGAAATCCTGCATTGTTTTAAAAAAGGATGAGACCTTATTGTGCTTTAGTTTCCTCAATTTCACTACTAACAATAGTCCTGTTACACTCCTAGATGGAAAAAAAGACTGCCGTGATATTCAGCATGCTGAGTATTTATAACTGGTCTCCTCACAAAGGAATGGAATCGTCTCAATGACCACTGTAGCTTCCAGTTGCAGATGCTCCTCACAGAATCCCTCTTTCCCATAGTGCACTGCCGCTTTTTCATGAGGGTGGGAGAAAAATCACAGTCCAATACTACTGCAGCAGTCCACATCAGACAGTCCAACTATAAATGACCAGACAACCTGCCGCCAATCAACCATGTACTTTTGGCCTTCTGCTGCTTCCCATGCAAACAGGTCCAGGCAGATGCTTGTATACTTTTCATGTCATATGTGGCGCCCCTGCGTCCAGGAGGCCACAAAAGGGTACTGCAGCCAGGCAGGTAGGACAATAGTAAACACTACACCCTCACAGCCCACATCCCCACGCATAGAAGGGGTTACATCCAGCCCTGAGGTTAGATACTATATGAGACCAGAGGGGTAGTGGATGAGGAGTGGGTTGGGCACACCAGAGGTCAGGTGACTGACAATATATAGAGAGGGGGAGGAGTGAAGGAAGTCAGTAAGCCATGGTGCTGAGATGAAAAGAACAGCAACGACCGACAGAGTAGGCTGAAGCAGCTGAGAAGCAAAGACAGAAAGACAACACACGTCCTGGAAGAGCCTAGCAGAGGAGCACAGACCCGTACTGAGCCAGTGTGAGCCAGATGGGGGGGAAAGCCCGTCCGAAGCAGAGACCACCAGGGGTGTGAAGGAACAGAGAGGGACGGTGTACCCGTGCCCTAGACAGCAGCTGAAGCAACCTGTTGTAGGTGGAGAAGCCCTCCTAGAATATTGGAAGGAGCATAGAGGAAGGAGCCTGGCAGAGCCTCATGCGAGAGGACTGTTGCAGGCTGGGCTGAAGCAGAGTGTCGGCTCTGAAGGGGACCGACGATTCACCCGGTATCCCCAGATTCACCGACGGGGAGCTTTAGTTTCAAGCTGGAGTTCCTAACCCTAAAGACAGGCAGCTAAGTGACAGATTAGGACTCACAGAAGCCCGAGTCACCGCTATACTGTCGAGTGTCACACAATCCATGAGGAAAGAGAGCAAAAGCCCGGAAAGGTACACTAAGAGACTGTGTGAGGGGTCACAAGGAGAGAGGAGCCTGGCTGCAGGAGAGAAGGGAACCCGGAAAGGGGAGAAGAGAGCAACTGGGTGCTAACAACTGTGAATAACCTGTAACTTGCTTGAAAGACCTTAAGTAAAGCCTTGGAAACCCTGAAAAGCCTCTTGCCTACTTCCACCTGCAGACCATTTCTCCCATACAGGTTTGCACCAGAAAGACCACAACCTGCAGAGCCACAGCTCCAGCTTGTCAGCAGCAGCCAGGAAGAAAGATCCCTGCAGCCTGTGAAGTAAGTGTGCTCAACCTACACACACAATAGACTTTAACCCTTGCTGCCCCGGGGAATACAGTTCTCCCCACTGGAACTATACCATCCCCGCTGCCATTCCATCACCCCCGGAGGTTTCTGCAGCAGCGGCGGCCCCATCGCTGGCCGCACCAAGTGGGTGGCGTCACCCGTGACATAATCCCTTGTAAATATTCCCCTTTTATTGTGCTGAGCCAGGGACACAGTCCGGACCAAGCCACCCGTGACATCCCCGACGCAGACCGGTCCGGTACCGAGTACCCCACGTCCCTTGGGGCTCCACACATACCTCCCCTGATGGCCAGGGGAAGTCACCAGAGGCCTCATTACTTATACACCCTTGCATTCTTACAGCCCAACGCCGTGCAGGGTGATTGGCATTTTGTCAGAGAACACCAAGATTGGCAGATTCGACATTTGCACCCTGTGCTCTTCATGGATGAGAGCTGGTTCCCACTGATTACATGTGACAGATGTAACAGAGTCTGGAGACGCCATGGAGAAAATTCTTCTGCCTGCAAAATCCTCCAGCACGACCTGTTTGGCAGTGGGTCAATAATGCCGTGGGGAGTCATTTCTTTGGAGGACCACACAGCCCTCCATGTGCTAGCCAGAAGCACCCAGACTGCCTTTAGGTACCAGAATGAGATACTCAGACCCATTGTGTGACCATACATAGGTGCAGTGGGCCCTGGGTTCCTTCTGATGTATGACAATAATAGACCTCATGTGGCTGAAGTGTGTCAGCAGGTCCTGTATGATGAAGGAGTTGATACTATAAACTGGCCTGTCCATTCCCCAGACCTGAATCCAATCGAGCACATCTGGGACCTCATGTCTTGTTCCATCCACGAAAACCACTTTGAACCACGGACTGCCCAGGAGTTGATTGATGCTTTGATCGAGGACTGGATGTAGATATCTCAGGAGAACATCTGCCACCTCATCAGGAGCATGCCCAGGTGTTGTAGAGAGGTAATAGAGGTACGTGGAGGCTACACACAACTGAGCCTCATCTCCTTGTCTTGAAGCATTTCCACTGAAGTAGAATCAGCCTGAAATGTGATTCCAAATCCAGACCTCTATGGGATATTCATTTTGATTCACATCGATATTTTTTATGTTTTATTGTTTACATTGCTTTCCACTGTGTAATTAATACATATTTGCAACCGGAATATTTCATTCATTGAGATCTAGGATGCGTTATTAGTGTTGCCTATATTTTTTGGAGTAGTGTACAATTCATTTTTCCTTCTCCCTTGACAAAACATAAACTCAAAGCAGATGAAAGGAATTTTCAGAGTAGACCGGAGATCATAAAACCACAAAAACTGTTGCACAGCTTCTTCTGTTCACTTGCAGATTATTTGCAAAAACTTAATGGCTTTTCACATACTTGTATGAATAATGACTTCCGTAATATTAACATCTTATACATCTTACACAGGTTTGAGTTAGGTAAATCTCTTGGTCTAGATGACTCATGTACTCTTACCTCAATCTTCCTTCTATATTCTTTAACACCTTTAAACTTACCACAGGTTTGTGCAAAGTTTTGACGTATGAACTGTTCTGGCTTCTAAGGTTTGAGGCGACTTTCGCTTCCTGATAGTTGACACAAGTCTGCTCATTGTGTAATCTGAACAGTTGTATATTGTTTCGTCTCACTTCCCTAATTTATGTATGTACATATTGTACTCTAGTTTATATGGAATATTAGAAGATTTAAAAATAAAATATTTTTTTTAATAAAAACAAGCACATTTTTGCAGAAATTAAGTGCATGCCGAATTCTCCGAAGGAGGAGAATAAGGGAAAAAATTAAGCAAAAAATGTGGTTATAATGCACTGTTATGGTGTGTATGTGGGGGGTGAGATCTGCTGCTGACACATATGGGGGCTATGTCCCCATCGTGGGCCCCTTCCACGTAATATATGTCCCCCATCATGAATATGGCCCCTAGCCTGGTTTATAATCCCCATCCTGGATATGGCCCCCCATCCTGCTTTATAATCCCCAACCTTGACATGACCCCCCATCCTGGTTTATGATTCCTAACTTTGGAATGGCCCTCCATCCTGATATATATCACCCCCCATCCTGGAGAGGGCCCCCCATCCTGGTTTATAATCCCCATTTTGGATATGGCTCCCCATCCTGATTTATGATCCCTAACCTTGGTATGGCCTCCCATCCTGGTATATAGCATCCCCCATCCTAGTTTATAACCCCCAATCCTGGTTATAACTCCCCCATACTAGATCTAGCCCCCCCACCCTGGTACATGGCCCCCTTATCCTGGATATGGCCACATCCTAGCGCATGCACAAAAAAATAAACGATGTAATGCACCTCTCCGTCGCTCCCTGACCAATGGCTGCTTCTGCAGCCTGCTCAGTCCACTCCAGGCTGCTCCAGAGTCACTGCTCCCTCCAACACAGCCACACAACCAGCACATATCCATATATCCAGACTATAAGACCCCCCCCCCCACTTTACCCCAAATTTGGGGGGGAAGAAAGTATGTTTTATAGTCTGAAAGATATGGTATATACAGTGACTTGGAATAGTATTCATATCTTGAAAACATTTTTACACTTTTTCAAGTAACACTCATAAACTTAAATGTATTATATTTAGATTTTATGTGTATACCAATAAAAGCTAGCAAGTATTTGTGAAGTGTAAAGGAAATTATACCTCATTTTCTAAATAATAGAAAAGGAGAATCATCGAGTATCATTCAAAATACATATAAAATATTTTATCGTGACAAATGATCATGACAATACAGGAGACAGTATAAAATACACAGAAAAGTGGCCACTTAGATCTCTTTGGACATATAAACAGTGTCAGGGTAAAGTCTCCAATAATAGCAACATAAGGTATATAAATATATCAATACATCAATGTAATACATGTGAGTAGCAGTTATGCATCACAAATAAAAGTGCCAATAGGCTCCATATAGGTATGTGGACTATCCAGTGAATATAAAGTGCAAGTGCATTCAACTAGTAGAGGTTGCTTTAAGAGCAAAAATAGTATAAATACACTGGTCTGATTTTAATGGCAACGCATGAAAAACGCATGCAAAAACGCATGTGCGTTTTTACATGCGTTTTTGCATGCGTTTTTCATGCGTTGCCATTAAAATCAATGGGGACAAAAACGCATGCGTTTTGATGTGTTTTTGCGGTAAAAACGCATGAAAACGCAAATGAAGCAAAACGCAGCAGACGCATAGATGTGAAAGGGGCCTGAGACTATCATTGCGAGGTGGTGATGGTGAACAGACCAGTGTCTATTTAAACTATTTTTGCTCTTGAAGCAACCTCTACTAGTTGAATGCACTTGCACTTTTTTTTCACTGGATAGTTCACATTTCCTATATGGAGCCTATTGGCACTTTTGTTTGTGATGCATAACTCCCCATGTATTGCATTGATGTATTGATATATTTATGTACCTTATGTTGCTATTATTGGAGACTTTGCCCTGACACTGTTTATGGCTATGTTCACACACAATTTGCGTTTTTTTTAGCACTCTTAAAAGCACTTGCGTTTTTTTAAGAGTGCTAAAAAATGTCCCTTGTGTGTCTGAAAGGATTTGCCACGTTTTTGGACTTAGTCATTTTTTCACCAAAAACGCAGGCAAAAACGCAAGCATTAACGCAGGGTGCATAAATGTGCCTTTTAAAAACGCATGTGTTTCCCATAGGGCCCCCATGTTAAAAAAACGCATGTGCGTTTTTCCACAAACGCATGCGTTTTTTTAACATGGGCCCCTATGGGAAACGCATGCGTTTTTGAATGGCACTAAAAGGTACTAATGTACCATGCGTTTTTGCATGCGTTTCCCATAGGGCCCCATGTTAAAAAAACGCATGCGTTTTTGGAAAAACGCACATGCGTTTTTTTACAGCACCCAAAAACGCTGCATGCAGCGTTTTTTGGACTAGGGCTGGGGTCACATTTCAAACATGAATTGCATTCACCGCATCCAGATCCGGATGCGGTGAACGCAATGCCGGTCACACACATTTTTTGACCAAAATGTGTGCTGATTACCGCTGTGCAGTAACCGGATGGCTCAGGATGTGTCATCCTGAGCCATCCGGTAACTGCATAGTTTGCGGATCCTGGCTATTGCCGGGATCAGCAAACTGTAGTATGTGTAGTAAATAGTTAAAATAACTAACCAAAGTAATGTTTCAGGTCTATAGGGGGGTCTTAGACCCCCCTATAGACCGGCCGCCCACTCCGGTGGCTGCTACTACAATATCCCCGATGGCACGGGCTCCTTGGAGCTCCGTGCAAGTTCCCACAACTCCCACCCCCCGTATCTGTACAGAGGGGTGCCTGCACCCCTCTGTTAGAATTATCCCTAAATGTGGCATCCACAGATTACAGTAATAAATGACTATAGTTACGTCATTCTTCATGTTCTGTCTCATCCATCTATGGGCGGGGCTTTGTTCTTCTGCCGCCGCCCATGGAATGATGATGGCCGCCTCCTCTGGCTTTCTCCCTGTCTTTTCAGGGCGGCCGCGTCATGAAAGGGGCGGGGCTACGGTCGCGTCATACCGTAGCCCCGCCCCTTTCATGACGCGGCCGCCCTGAAAAGACAGGGAGAAGGCCAGAGGAGGCGGCCATCATCATTCCATGGGCGGCGGCAGAAGAACAAAGCCCCGCCCATAGATGGATCGAGACAGAACATGAAGAATGACGTAACTATAGTCATTTATTACTGTAATCTGTGTATGCCACATTTAGGGATAATTCTAACAGAGGGGTGCAGGCACCCCTCTGTACAGATACGGGGGGCGGGAGTTGTGGGAACTTGCACGGAGCTCCAAGGAGCCCGTGCCATCGGGGATATTGTAGTAGCAGCCCACCGGAGTGGGCGGCCGGTCTATAGGGGGGTCTAAGACCCCCCTATAGACCTGAAACATTACTTTGGTTAGTTATTTTAACTATATACTACACATACTACAGTTTGCTGATCCCGGCAATAGCCGGGATCCGCAAACTATGCAGTTACCAGATGGCTCAGGATGACACATCCTGAGCCATCCAGTTACTGCACAGCGGTACAGGTAACCGCTGCGAAAACTGCTGCCTGCATGATTTTTAACGCAGGCAGCAGTGCCGGATACGGCCACCGGATGGCTTGTGAAGCCATCTGGTGTTTTGCATTGGCTCCTTTGAGGAGCGTTTCCTGGTCCGGTTTTGACCTTTTTGAAAGCTCAAAACCGGATCAGGATTCTCAAAAAAAAACGGAAATGTGACCCTAGCCTAGGGGTAAAAAACGCAAATGGAGCTGAAAAACGCAGCTACACTCAAATGTACCCTGCGTTAACGCACCTGCGTTTTTTTTAACAGCCCAAAAACGCAGAGATGGTCAAAAAAACGCATGTGTGTGAACATGGCCTATATGTCCAATGAAATCTAAGTGGCCACATTTCTGTGTCTTTTATACTGTCTCCTGTATTGTCACGATCATTGTTCACAATAAAATGTGTGTATTTTGCATGATACTCGATGTTTCTCCTTTTCTATTAGGCTAATGAGAGTATGTTCTTGCTGAGAAGGGACCCCTTACTTGTTCACAATGTGGGGGGAACCCTTGTATTTATTTAAGCCAATCCGGACTTAATTTTTTGATACTTGTTTTCTAAATATTTTAAATATATAAATCTGAAAATTGTGAGGTGAAATTATATTTAGCCCACCTGAGTCATTACTTTGTAGGACCACCTTTTGCTGCGATTACTGCTGCAAGTCTTTTGAGGATGCCTTTACCAGCTTTAGGCTAGGGCCACACTAGCGTTGTGGCCTCCATCATGGGGGGTCCACCAAAGAGCAGGATTCCAGCAGCCTTAACTCAGCGTTTCCGTACTGTAATGCTGTATTAACACTGCCAATAGAGTCCTATGGATGACGAACTCCACAGCGCATGCAAATGCCGGCACAAAAGTGCTGGAGCTTGAAACCTCGCGCTATTTAATAGCATACAGGAAAATGCTCCTTGTCGCATTTTCGTGTTGGCTACAAAATAGTGCAAGATTTCAAACTCCAATCACAGGTTATTTTTCGGACGAAGTACCTTCTTGTCCGCGCTGCTGTCAGAAACATATACCACCGTCACGGGACGTCTAGGTATTAGTGATGATTTATTGCCTTATTTCCAACGCGTTTCGGAGCCACTTGCCGAGCTCCTTCCTCAGGGAATCTTTCAAACTCCGGCACTTTTGTCCCGGCATTTGCATGCGCTATGGAGTTCGTCATCCATAGGACTCTATTGGTGCACTGCAATAACGCTGCATTAATGCTGCAGAAATCAACTCTTTGGCGGACCCCCCATGACAGAGGCCACAACGCTAGTGTGGCCCTAGCCTTTAACATCTAAATGCTGAAAGTTTTGCCTATTCTTCATTGCAAAATAGCTCTAGCTCAGTGAACTTAGATGGAAATGTCTGTAAACAGCAATTTTCAAGTTTTGCCATAGGTTCTCAATGGGATTTTGGTCTGTACTGTGACTGGGCCATTCACATACATGAATATGCTTTGATCTAAACCATCCATTGTAGCTATGGCAGGATGTTTAGGGTTGTTGTTCTGCTAGAAGGTGAACCTATGCCTCAGTCTCATGATATTTGCAGCTTCTAACAGGTTTTCCCAACGTATTGACCTGCATTTAGCTCATTCAATCTACCCATCAACTATGACCAGTTTCCCTGTCCCTGCTGAAAAGCTTTCCCACAATATGATGCTTCCACCACTGGATAATCAGTCGGCGTCAGCACCCGACACATTCGGGCAAGTGCCAGGGCCCTGGTCATGGACAGCTGGGGGGCCCACTTGCCATCAAGGACAAGCAGCCTTAATAGTTTTCCTGTAGACAGATTTTCCTGTGTGACCCCCATCCACCTTTCTGTTGGACAGTCAGTAATAGTGGTGGGATATCTGTGTGACCCCTTCGCCACCCACCTTTCTTCTTGACAATCAGTAACAGTGATGTGATATCTGTATGACCCTCACCCGCCTTTCTGTTTGACAATTGGTGACTGCGGTGCGATATCTGTATGACCCCCTACCCACCCACCTTTCTCCTTGACAATCAGTGACAGCGGTGCAATATCTGTATGACCCTCTGCCCACCCACCTTTCTCCTTGACAATCAGTGACAGTGGTGGGAAATCTATGTGACTCCCACCTGCATTTCACCTTGACAATTGGTTACAGCTGTGGGATATCTGTGTGAACCCCTCCCTCACCCACCTTTCTCCTTGACAATAGGTGACAGCGGTGGGATATCTGTGTGACCCCCCACCCCACCTGCCTTTCTCCATGCCAATTAGTGACAGTGGTGGGATATCTGTGTGACCTCCTCCCCACCCGTCTTTCTCCTTGACAATTCATGACAGTGGTGGGATATCTGTGTGACCCCCCCACCCCACATGCCTTTCTCCTTGACAATTAGTGACAGCGGAGGAATATCTGTGTGACACCACCCCACTCTTTTAAAATAGGTTACTGCGATGGGATATCTATGTGACCCCCTCCGCACCGGCTTTTCTCCTTGACAATTCCTGACAGTGGTGGGATATCTGTGTGACCTCCTCCCCACCCGCCTTTCTCCTTAATAATGGGTGACAGCGATGGCGTATCTGTGTGATTCCGCCCTGGCTATCTCCTTAACATGCGAGCATTCAACAAATTTCAAGAAACACTAGTTCTTTCACATAGAGCTGGTCCAAAAGTTATGTTTTGAGACAACTTTACACAAAATTTAATGAAAGGCTTGATAAAAGAAAAAAACGACTTAATGAAGACAGAAATGTATCTAGCTGGAATATTTTTTAGTTTTCTTCTTTCATCCTACTGATTTCTGCAAAGACACTTTTTTTCTGTGTATGTGCATTATGCCGGCTGGCTTTGCCAGATGTTTAGTAAGACTGTGATGTGTTATCTGAGTCAATCAGTTGTTTCTCGCAACTTTCTCCCCTTCATGTAGCTTTACTGAGTCACAACCTGCAATTCCATCTCTTCATTATTCTATATGTGGTTTATATTTGTTAACTGAAGATTTTCTCTCATCTGGTCATGTGTCTGCTGCATTCAACTGGTAAAACGAAATGCTGTAATATATTTCTGCTAGCTGAATATATAGAATCACTACATAGCTGGTCACAGCAGCCTCTATGGGTGATCATAAATGTTAGCCAGAAGAAGATGAACTCTGCAACAAAAATAAAGTTTCTGGTGAGTGATCATTACGTAGACGAAGCCATACACATATTAGTCCATGCCAGCTGACTCTAGTAAACTCACCATACAGGATCAATGACATTGCGCTAATGACGAACAACCTTTCCTGGAAATACTCTGAGAACTTTCTGGTAGAATGTTCCAACAAAGAGACCTCTCGTAGACTAGCAATTATTTTAAATTCAACAGATTTCTTTTCCAGATGATATTAAGCTGTCATTGCTCGACTAAAATGATAGTTTGTTGCTAAATTTCCCCTAACAAAAGAAGTTGGTTGTTTTGATCGGTTTTAGACGAATGTGTATGGACACCTAAAACGGGTTATCCAGTACTAGGACAACCCCCTTCTGATTCCACATGTCTCTCCCAGGTAAAATAAAAGACCCTCTACTCATCTCCGATGCTGGTGCCATTATAGCAGTGTCGGTAATTGTGGTTACGAGACTCATGTGATGTTATGACATCACTCACAGTTTGTGGAAGGAGCCGGCACCATCTGCCGCGGTTACGCTGATACCAGTGTTCCTGGGGGCCCCCTGGAGTCAGAACTTCCCTCCTCCTTGCTGCACACGCTGTAATCCTGATGCCTGGCCTCCTGTAAGCAGCGCGGTGTCACTTCCAGTTTCAATATGAAGTAGGAGCCGCACATAGGATTGTTTTTGCAGCCTTTATTCTTTCTTGTGGGGTCTTACAAAGTGGAGGTGTGGGAGGGAGGACAGGGGAGCAGCCTATACTACGGCCGTTTCGCACCGTCAGTCATGCTTCTATGGGTATTACAAAGTGGAGGGTGCGGGAGGGAAGACGGGGGAGCAATCTATACTACGGACGTTTCGCACCGTCAGTCGTGCTTCTACGGGTACTTGGTACCCGTAGAAGCACGACTGATGGTGCGAAACGGTCGTAGTATAGGCTGCTCCCACGTCCTCCCTCCCGCACCCTCCACTTTGTAAGACCCCACAAAAAAGAATAAAGGCTGCAAAAAGAATCCTGTGTGCAGCTCCTACTTGATATTGAAACTGGAAGTGACTTTATGACATCGCGTGAGCCCTGTGTCCATTCACTGCCAACTTCTCGCGCCATGCCTCTGGACACAAGAGCAATCAACAGGAAGTGAGTAGCATCTGCAGTGTTACTTCCTGTCATTTAGTCCAAAGGTGGGAAGACAGAAACCAGAGTTAAATGGATGTGGGGCTTACACGACATTAGAAAGTTACATAAACCCCAGAACCATGGACTGTGATTACCGACAACACTGGAACGGCGCCAGCATGGGAGGTGAGCACAGGGTCTTTTATTTTACCTTGGGGAGACATGTGGAATCAGGAAGGATTGTCCTAGTAGTGGACAACACTACTCATGTTGCTTTCCAAGACTTAAATATTAACTGCTTTTACCAAGCATAGGCTAGAAAATTCCTTTAACAGGATCCTGTCACCTCCAGAACGCCTCCTAAGCTAACAAAACATGTCCCTGCAGCATCCATTCACTAATATTACACTCCTTTTATCTCCTAAAAGCATCCTGTGAAAGTGCATAAAAACGTTTTAATACTCACTCATTAGTGATAATAATTAGCAGGGGCTATATTCTTTAGTCACCAGGGCGGGTTGTTTTGCAGGCTTCAGGATCCACCCTCTCTCTGTCTGTGTGCTCTGTTTGTGAAGGCATTGCCCTCCCCCTCTCTATCACTCACAGAATGCAAATCATAAGTCCTGCCTTCAGCTGCACATAACAGCAGCACAGACAGAGAGAGAGAGGGTGGATCCTCGAGGCTGCAAAACAACATGCCCTGGTGACTAAAGAATATAGCCCCTGCTAATTATAATCACTAATGAGTAAGTATTAAAACGTTTTTATGCACTTTCACAGAATGCTTTTAGGAGGCAAAAGAAGTGTGAGATTAGTGATGGGATGCTGCAGGGACATGTTTTGCTAGCTTAGGAGGCGTTTTGGAGGTGACAGGATCCCTTTAAAGGGAATCAGCCACCTCAGATCACCCTAATACACAGTTAGTACATGTCCCTGCACCCTAAGGATACCTTTCCAGCACTGTTTTTGTGTAAAATCTTGCATTAGTATAACTGATATAAAGAGTTTATAAACTTACTAGCCTGGAGACTTCTGGGCGTATCCCTCCTTCTGTTATACTTCAGGGCTGTGGATTGCATGTCTGTGCTCCCCCTCCCTCCGTGCCTGCTGCCCTGCCCTGATGGGCGTGATCGTTATCTCCTCTGCACAGAGGGAGGGGGAGCGCAGGCATGAAATGAATGCACAGCCCTGAAGTATAACAGAAGGAGGGATACGCCCAGAAATCTCCAGGCTAGTAAGTTTATAAACTCTTTATATCGGTTATACTAATGCAAGATTTTACACAAAAACAGTGCTGGAAAGGTATCCTTAGGGTGCAGGGACATGTACTAACTGTGTATTAGGGTGATCTGAGGTGGTTGGTTCCCTTTAAGGTGACTAAATCTTTAAAATTTTTAAGTCAGAAATGTTTATGTTAAATGGTAACGGTTGGGTTAAAAGGACTCTATCAGGTCATTTTTCAGTATGATACTAATATTCACAAGCTGATTAATCCTTCTGTGTAAATGTTATTGAAGTAAAAACTCCTATCCAAGCTGGTGTTCTGTCCCTCCCCTTAATGCTCTGTACTGAAGTCACTGAAAATCTGGGGAGGGGCTGAGGTGTTTTGTCCTGCAATGTGTGGTGTTTAAGAGATTTCTATTATATGAACATTGGTTTTCCAGAATGCATGTAATGTATGTTTCTGCTTAGCAAATGATCAAGTGTTCTTATAATTACATAGAAATATCTCAGACAGCACACCCTATACACATGCCTCATATATGCATAATGACATGAAGAGGTCAGAGCTCCAGCTAAGCACACACCTCCTCGCCCCTCCCTTCTCCTCTGTCTGCAATGAATCACACTGCATAACAGATCTCAGAAGGGCAGTGTAGTGATACGTGAATATTCATTCCTTGGGTGGTGGAAGGCAGAGAACTCACTGTGATTGACAGATACAATGAATCTTTTATTTTGAAGTTTACTCCGGATGGGAGGGAAGCCTACATGACTGAAATACATGAATAGATGGAACTAAGAGAAAGGAATTAGAAAATGATATCAGTTACATAAGGATTTTTGACCTGACAGATTCCCTTTAAGTGGTAATGACTTATGCATGCACCCAGTGCATGCACTCTGTGCTAGAAGAATTTGCCGATTATTGAGCCTGGAATGTCAGTCACATGACTGCAATTAGGTGATACACATACTCCTGGCCAGAAACCGGCTTATGGGCACAGCCTTCCCTGTCAAATGGGCTACAGAGAAATTGTACAGTGTATGAGAAACAACAAAACCGCTTCTACTTAGTAGCTCAGAGAGAATTGAAAATTAGAGGTAGCGCCTGCAGAAAGTAAAATACACAGAAAAAAAAAAAAAAAAAACAGTACTGGGACAGAAGTATATGCATGCAGGGTGTAAGTGCACACTCACGCTGGCCTCAAAACAGCAAAACCAGAGAAAAGAAACAAAAATGAGCAGATACCCTAAAATCTATTATATAATCACGAATGGGTTTTTTGCCCCTTCTGAGTCCACACGCGCTGCGAGTCGCCGTGGTCATGTGGATACGCCCGAAGCATTGGCCGCGAAGCGGCCATTGCGAGTCAGAGACTCGCTCTTCTGGAATCCCGATGCATGTGCATCGGGCACCCAGCTAGTAAGTAAATAAATAGCAAAAGTGCATAAAAATAGGGTACTTGATAACATTATTGTGATAAAAAAAAATGTAAAAGCCATCCCACCACGTCAAGGTGACGGTCCTAACTATTGCAATCTAAGGTGTGGCCTGCCTTATATGAGCTGGAAATTATGTGTACATATCTTCTCATTGCTGGGCGTTCTCTTTTGGGCCCCGGACCCTTCTCAGTCGTTCTCATACTTACATCACTTGAAATCTGGTAAGGTTTTTAATACTTTGCTAGGCTAGGACCGTCTAGAGGGGGTCACTAGGGATGGGCGAATCTACTCGCTAGGACTTGTTACTCGGCAAGTAGTAAGGGACTCGCAGGACTCGGTACTCTGCGAGTTTCCCAGCGATTACTCGCACAGCAACGAGTCCAATGCAAATCAATGGCAATCCTAGTTTTGTCAGAGACTCTGACAAAACTAGGATTGCCATTGACTTGCATTGGTCTCATTACTATGTAAGTAATCGCAGGGAAACTCGCAAAGTAACTGCTGTTACTTTGCGAGCTGAGTCCGGCTGTCTGCTCTGTGTCGGGCTGCAGGCTGCCGCAGCTCCAGGGTCCTAGAGCCCGCCTGCTCACAGAGATGATGTAGCAGAGCTGCGATTGTTCTCAGTCTGCTCATTCCCTGTACATAATGCAAATCAATGGCAAATGCTGACAAAACTAGGATTGCCATTGTCTTGCATTAGACTCGGCTACTGTACCAGTGATAGCAGGGAAACTCGCAAAGTAACTGCTGTTACTTTGCGAGCCGAGTCCAGCTGTCTTCTCTGTGCAGGCTGCCACAGCTCCAGGGTCCTAGAGCCCGCCTGCTCACAGAGATGATGTAGCAGTGCTGAGATTGTTCTCAGTCTGCTCATTCCCTGTGCATAGACATCTATATCTATGCACAGGGGATGTAGCAGAGAGGACATCGCGTTTTGGACTACGTCGGACGGAAGAGGATTTTTTTAATTAAAGATGGAGTCCCTAATGGCTTTTTTTTTTTATTTCTAATAAAAAAATTTCTCTGTGTTGTGTTTTTTTAACCCTTTATTGGAGATTCTTAGTGGCCGGGTCAAATGTGGCCTGACATTAAGAATCTCGGGCTTAATACCAGCTTGTATAACAAAGCTGGTATTAACCCCTTTATTACCCAGCGTGCCACCGCCACCAGGGCCGCTGGAAGAGCGGGGTTCAGCGCCAGAGGATGGCGCTTCAATGAATGCACCATCTTCTGGGGCGGCTGCGGGCTGCAATTTGCAGCGGGGGGTGCCCAGAAAGCTTGGGCCTCCCTGTGCTGCGGATTCCAGCCCCCAGCTGCTTAGCTGTACCTGGCTAGACATAGAAATTGCGCGGAGCCCCACGCATTTTTTTTTATTATTTCATGAAATTCATGAAATAATTAAAAAAAAAGGGCTCCCCTATATTCTTGTGTCTGGCCAGGTACAAATAGGCACCTGGGGGTTGGGGGCAGCCCGTCGCTGTCTGCTGGATCCGGCTGGTTCCAGAAATACGGCGAAGCCCACGTGAAATTTTTTTCTGACAAATCCATAAAACAATGTAAATAAAAGGGACTGCATCTTTATTAACCCCTGGACCATGGGCGAGGGGTTAATAAAGATGCAGTCCCTTTTTTAGGATTGTTTTATTGATTTTTCAGAAAAAAATTACATGGGCTTCGCCGTATTTCTGGAACCAGCCGGATCCAGCAGGCAGCGACGGGCTGCCCCCAACCCCCAGGTGCCTATTTGTACCTGGCCAGACACAAGAATATGGGGGAGCTCTTTTTTTTTATTATTTCATGAATTTAATGAAATAATAAAAAAAAAATGCGTGGGGCTTGGCGCAATTTCTATGTCTAGCCAGGTACAGCTAAGCAGCTGGGGGCTGGAATCCGCAGCGCAGGGAGGCCCAAGCTTTCTGGGCACACCCCGCTGCAAATTGCAGCCCGCAGCTGCCCCAGAAGATGGCGCGTTCATTGAAGCGCCATCCTCTGGCGCTGAACCCCGTTCTTCCAGCGGCCCTGGTGGTGGTGGCACGCTGGGTAATAAAGAGTTTAGGGCCAGCTTTGTATTATCAGCTGGCCCTAAGCCCGAAATTTATGGCGGTCACGCCAATATTAGACATGACCGCCATGAATTTCTATTAAATTGTTTTAAAAAAAACACAACACAGAGAAAATTTTTTATTAGAAATAAAAAAAAAAAGCCATTAGGGACTCCATCTTTAATTAAAAAAATCCTCTTCCGTCCGATGCAGTCCAAAACGCGATGTCCTCTCTGCTACATCCCTTTGCATAGATATAGATGTCTATGCACAGGGAATGAGCAGACTGAGAACAATCTCAGCTCTGCTACATCAGGCAGCAGGCGGGCTCTAGGACCCTGGAGCTGCGGTAGCCAGCACAGAGGAGACAGCCTGACTCCTTACTGTGCGAGTTTCCAGCGATTACTTGCACAGTAAAGGAGTCCAATGCAAATCAATGCCAATCCTAGTTTTGTCAGAGTCTCTGACAAAACTAGGATTGCTTCAGGCTGAAGCTTCTTTTCTTTTAATGGTCTTTTTATTGAAAATTTAAGTCATAATCAAACAATCAACATTTTTCGTTCCCTAACATAGGGATGAAGGCATAACAGTAGATACAGATAAATCATTCAATAGAAATGCAATAGCACATTTTTGTAAATACTCTGCATTCATAGCAAAAGTGTAAAAGTAAAAAAGAGTCAACATAGGGGGGGAACAGAGGGAAAAATAGGGGTGGATGGGAAGGAGGTGGGGGGGGGGGGGTGTATATGCAAGAGAGAACCCGGTATTTTCCTCACTCGGAGGTATGCAACAACAGAAATTCAGGAGTCGAACGGTACCACATCCAGAGCGTCCAAGTTTTCTCAAAGGTCTCGTGTGAACCAAATGAGAGAGCTGCCAGTTCAGCTGCACGATACACCATGTCTACTTCTCGTATTATTTGTGGTTTCGTCGGGGTCTTATCAGATTTCCATAGGGCAGAGACAAGGAGTCTACAAACGGCTATGATATTAGAAGCCAATTTGGATGCAAACAGGTCTTTTGGCCATATGTAAAAATTAAGAAGGGATGTAAGAGGCGTGAGAATTGTGTCCCTCTGTAGAACATCCGTGAGTAATGTTGATACCATTGACCAAAATACTTGGATAAGAGGGCATTGCCACCACATATGAAAGTATGTCCCTACTCCGGAGTTGCATCTCCAGCAGGAGCTTGACATTTGTGGGTGCCATCTATGTAGTTGTGAGGGGGTGCGGTACCATCTCGTTACCACTTTATAAGTGCTTTCTTGAATTTTTACACAAGAGGAAGGGCCGTGAGATCCTCTGTATATCTGTCTCATTTGTTGTTCTGAAAATTGTATTTGTAGATCCCGTTCCCATGGTTCCAGAAAGTCTCTCTTAATATGGTCTGTGTCAAGCGTTAGTTGTTTATATAGTGAAGATAGTATTTTTGTGGGCTCTGCCAATTGTGAACATAATTGTTCAAACATTGTCAAAGGTCTCATGAAGTCTATGTGTTTCAGGTGTTTGTGCATAAATGCTTTTAATGTACCGTATTGCAGAAAGGACAAATTAGGCAGCAAATTGGATTGCTGTATTTCTTGGTGGGAGAGCAGTGCTCCATCCAACAGGAGGAGGTCGATTGGGATAGGGTCATTAGGATTCAGTTCCAAGTCCCCTGGGTTGCCAGCTCGAGAACCTGGCGGTAATCTGCCTACGAGGTCTCTCAAATTTAGAATCGGAGTCATTGGAGGGAGCAGCCGACCACATTCCTTTTTTCCAAATGGCTACAATGGTTTTAGTAAAGGTGTTACCAAATAATTTTGAGTCAGTATAGCAATCTGAGAGAAGTGCCAGGGACCTCAAAGGTACGGGTGACATAGCTTCTTCAATTGGCAACCATAACTTATGAGGTGGTCGTCTAATCCAGTCCACGACTCTCGTCAGCATTGCTGCCGTATAGTATTTACGTATATCAGGTGCTCCCATACCACCACAGTTTCTTGGCATGGTAAGTGTCCGGTATTTGATACGCGGTTTTTTTAGCATTCCAGATAAAGTTAGAAATAAATGTGTGGATTCTGTTCAACATATATTCCGGGATGCGGATTGGGAGCATCTGAAATAGATAAAGGAATTTTGGTAGGATCATACTTTTAATTAGATTTTTTCGGCCTATCCACGATAGGAAGGGCGCTCTCCATGATTTAATCGTTTCTTTTGCTTTTTCTAATGTGGGAAGTACATTAAGGGAGAGAAGATCTTTATCCGAGTGTCCAATCTTTATACCTAGGTAAGTGATGTATTTCTCTGGCCATTTAAAAGGGAATCTAGTTTTATATTTGGTTATGGTATGTTCGGAAATATTGAGGCCTAGCGCCTCTGATTTAGACAAATTAATTTTATAATTGGAGAGTTGGCCATATTTTTCTAATGTTTGAACAAAGGCAGGGATGCCCCTATCCGGTTCGGATAGAATTACCAACAAATCATCTGCAAACGCCGCTGATTTGTGATGTACATTATTCAGTTGGAATCCTTTAATATCTTTATTCATTTGGATGCTCCGTAGCAATGGTTCCATAACCAAAACATACAATAAGGGGGACAAGGGACACCCCTGCCTCGTACCATTTTTTATTAGAAAGGGATCTGAAAGTGTGTTATTAATTTTTAGTTTAGCTGACGGGGAAGTGTACATTTTGAATATGGCCTCTATTAATGGGGAAGGTATATGAAAAGCCATTAGGGTGCTACGAAGAAATGTCCAGTCCACCCTGTCAAAGGCCTTCTCGGCGTCTGTACTCAGAAGGACCATCTGTTTTTGGTTTCTTTTGGCGTATTGCATTAGATGTAAAATTCTGCTTGCATTGTCTCTTCCCTCCCGTCCTCGCACAAATCCAGTCTGCTCCAGCGAGATCAAATGGGGATCAGGTCCGTCAAGCGTCTTGCTATTAAGCTAGCATACAGTTTTAAGTCCACATTGAGCAAGGAGATGGGTCTGTAGTTCCCGCATTGTGTTGGATCTTTGCCTTCTTTATGCAGAAGTGTAACATGTGCTTCTAAGGACTGGGGGGGAAGAGAGCTACCGTTTAATACTGCGTTGCACATCTTTAACAAGTGTGCGTTTAATTCTGGAGAAAACGTCTTGTAATAGAGTAGCGAAAAGCCATCTGGCCCTGGGGATTTGCCCGATTGACCTTCAGACAGGATGGACTGGAGTTCCTCCGGTGTAAAGGGTTTTATTAACCATTCCCGTTGGTGCTCATCTAATTTCGGTAAGGATAAGGATGAAAGAAATGAGTCTATGTCTTGTTGTCTGTGAGTTTGGTTCACTACAAGGTTGTGTGTTGGGATCTGATATAAATTTTTATAGAATGTTAGGAATTCTGAGATAATTTGATCATAGTTTTGTGATATTTGGCCCTTACCTGTTTTAATCCTGTGGATAAAGGTTCGGGATTGTCTCTTTTTAATCAAAGAGACCATTAACTTGGAAGCTTTATCCCCATGTACCATAATTCGGTTTCTCCAATTTGCGAAGTATTTAGCTCCATTCTGATTGAGGAGATCTTTAAGGCGTTGTCTACATTCTGTGAGTTTTATCATGGTTGGATGGTGTAGTGTTGTCTGGTGTTGTTTCTCTAGGTAAATAATATCTTTATACAATTTCTCTATGTCAGCTTTCCTTTGTTTGTTTCGAAATGATGCTATGGATATAATAATACCTCTTATAGTTGCTTTATGGGCCTCCCAAATAATCGTGGGATCTACGTCTGGGGTGTTATTATGTTGAAAATAATCTTTAATGGCCGTTTGAATTTTGAGTTTAATCTCGGTAGATTTTAGTAAGGATTCATTCAATCTCCATGTCCTATTGGGTTGGATAGGTCTTCCCCATTCCAGCTTTATAGTCACCATTGCATGGTCTGAGTACAACGCCGGAAGGATTCCTGTTTCTATAACTGTCGGGAGGAGATTTTTGGATACAAATAAATAGTCTAGTCTATGATAGTTCCTATGAGGGTGAGAGAAATAAGTGTATGTTCTATCCTGGGGGTGGTGATATCGCCATACATCTATCAAGTTCGCTGTGTGGAAAGAAGATCGTATTTGGGCTAATTCTCGCCTTGAGATGTTACTGTTTCCTGTCGAGGTATCCAATAAAGGTTCCAACGTTATATTTAAGTCTCCTCCAATCAAAACTGAGCCTTCAGCAAATAGTGTGAGTTTATTGTGAACCTTCTTTATCCAAGAAGAGTGTTTTGTGTTTGGGGCGTAAATACTTCCTAATGTAATCATGGAACCCTCCAGTAAACCCTTCACAAATATATATCTACCCTCATCGTCAACCAGTTTGTCAATGAGTAAGAATGGGACATTTTTCGTCAGGGCAATAGCTACTCCTCTGGACCTTTTTTGGGGAGAGTATGCATGGTACCAGCTATTATAATGATTCTTTTCGAAATTAGGCGATTTAGATTCAATAAAGTGGGTTTCTTGTAATAACAGAATGTCATAGCCTGCCTTCTTAAGGTAGTGTAGTGTTTGAGACCTAGGAATAGGGGAGTTGAAGCCATGTAGATTATGCGATACCACTTGGTATGACTTACGGTTGTCGATCATAGTGGACGTTCAGGTTCATGCTGGAGGAGAAGTGTAGACTCTCTTGCAGGGAGTTGCGATTGGGGAGGGAGGGAGAGAACAGAGGGAGGAAAGGAGACAATGGAGAAAAATTTTCTGAAAACACAAAACAAGGGAAGATCAATGCATATACATGCTTTGTAAAAATATACTTTTGTAGATGAAAGATCTGAGTGAACAGATTCATCTCTATCACAGCCATCCCGGCACTGCGTAAAGTCCGCATGTGACGGAGTGAGCCGACAGAGAGGGTTCCACTCTTTATCAGGAAATATAACTATCAGGCTTTCGTACTATAAACATGGTGACAAGATAGTCTCTTGCAAATTAGCCTGCATAAAAGTAGAACCTATTACAAGAACCAGAAAAAAAAATGGTAATAACGTCAAAGAGTAAACATGGGGAAGTGTAGCTACCCCAAGGGCGCCCCTAGGGGCCAACCAGTTAGTGTGTGTCTGACACAATGGTCATCAAAAACAATTTGGAATATAATTCCTGTCAGCCACAACAGTGGCGTCTCAAAGAAGGAGACAGGAATGTTGGTGTCCCAGGTCCATTGTGTAATTAGGTGTGCGTAGGAACATCAATGCCACAATGGGGGGGGCCTTGGAAAGCAGAGGAGGACGCGATGATCCTCAGATGTCATCATCCGTTCGGGCTGTCATCGCCTCGATGGTCGGTCAGCTTTGAGTTTTTTCGTTTTGATCTTTGAGACTTTGGTGTCAGGTGAGTTTGCCACGGTGGTGGTTGCTGTAGAGGCGTCATCTGGTACGCCGCTCCCACTTCCTCCAAATTGGGATAATGTTCCAATTCAATACTCAGTTCTTGACACATCCATTTAATATCTGCTGATGTACGGCCTTGGATCCTTTTCTCTCCAGCTGTCACAGATATGCCGAAGGGGAATAGCCATCTGTATGGGTAGTGTCTTTGGTGGAAAATCGTTGTTAAAGGCTTTAAGAGTCTCCGTTTAGTTAAAGTTATCCATGAAAGATCTTGGAATATTTGAATTGGGGAGCCATTGCATGTAACATTAGTCTTCTCCCTGGCCCTCTTCACTACTAACTCCTTTGTTCTGTAATCCAAAAAGCGGCAGATTACGTCTCGCGGAGACTCGTCAGGTTGGGGCTTCGGGCGTAATGCTCTGTGAACTCTCACCAGCTCCATATCGGTCGGGTCGTCTGATTGTAATATTGAACGGAATGTATCTATAATGGTTGGGATTAAGGCATCCTGTGTGACTGTCTCAGGTACCCCCTTTAAGCGTAAATTGTCTCGCCTGTCCCTGTTTTCATGGTCCTCCAACATCGAGTATATCTTGTTAAGGTGATCTTCATGGTGTTGGAGGCCAGAAAGGGTGGCATTGGCTTGTTTGACCACTTCAGTGTTGGTCGATTCCAGGGCTTCGACTCTGCGGCCAGTCTGTGTAAGGTCTTGTTTTATATCCGCCATCTCTTTTGCCAGGGGTTCCAAAGCTTTATGTAGAATCTTTTTAAGGTAGGCTCTAGTAATTGGGAGCTCTTCATCATCCTCTGTTTCTTCACAATCGCTATCTTGGTCTGGTGGCATGGTGTCTTCCACCAAAAGTTGCCTCGAGGCCTTGGATAAGGAGGACAGACCAGCTTGTTTTTTTAAGTATTTATCCAGGTCTGCTTGTGTAGTAGTAGGGGTCGCTTTAATTGAGGATTTTGTGGATTTCGCGTTGGATTTAACCATTGTGACGTCTTAATATATGGGAGTCTATCTGGTCCTTGTTCTCCGTCAGCTCCTCCAGAATGTTGTGCGGCCCTCACATTCCGAGGTCTGGAAGTTTACAGAGAGAGTCCGTTATTAAATATTCAGGTAGGGATCCAGAAGATGGGCGAACTTGATGGACAAAAAAGTTCTGTATGTGTTTTCCACCGAGCAGGATGAGTAGGTGGGGGGGTACTGTAAGATTTCAATCGGAGTTTGTAGAAATGTGCAGTAGATATTGATGTATGACACCTTGAAGTCTGAATAATGAATCAGCGGTGCCCTCTGTTGGTAAATGGTGGTATGAGTCTTTGTGCAGGGCTAGAGTAGAGAGAGGGTTAATCCCACACTCAGCGTCTTCTTATATGTGAATATGAGGCGGATTATTATGGGACAGTGGGAAAAACAGTGTTCCTTACAGCATAGCGTCCTCTGAACTTCAGCAAAGTGATGATGATATATGCAAAAGAGAAGTTACACTGTGTGCCACTGCTGGGGAGGGAGGGAGGTGTAGATCGGGTCCCTGGGTGTCACAGTACAGGGATTACTATCAGTTTGCTGCGGGATTAATCCTTTCTTGCTTTCTCCCCTCCTTTCCCCTGTGTCGATCCACCAGACCGCGTTTCCCTCCTCTCACCTCGGGTAGTAGAGCAGCCAGCCTCTCCCGCAGCTTCCGACCCAGACTCTCCTTCTCCCCCACAGTGCCAGAGGCAGGGGCTTCACCCACAGCCACAGGGAGGGCCGGATCCGAGCACTCAGCTGCCGGCCTCCCGCTCTCTCCCGGCAGCCCGCGAGTTCGATCGCTGCCTCTGCTCGACCCCCCTACACGAGAGGGACAGGTTTGGCAGCCGTGCGTAGCGTTTGGGCACGGACCCTTACTTGTAATGGCGGTCCGCGGGTGGCGGGAAGCGTCGCCCCTGTGCGCGGCTCTGCACCTTTATCTCTTCCTGGCTCCGGTCCCGGGATGCGGGGTTCACTGCGGGATCTCCGGTGTCAGGGACTCTCAGTGGAGGGTTAGAATCACCGCTGCTCTGCCTCCGGCCCCGTATATAGACAGACTCTCGTGCAGGAGGGGGGGTGCTGTAGCCTTCTTCCACGTGGGACACAGATGTCCTATGCCCCAAAATATCGGGGTCTCTGTAGACTGTGGTGTCTGCTGTATGTCTCCTTGAGCGTGTTAAGCAGGTTTATGGGCTTTGAGTGGACGGATGCCTCAGATTCAGAGCAGATCTGCAGAGCTCTCTGAAGCACGTCCTGCTCAGTCGGCGGCCATCTTGGATCTCCAGGCTGAAGCTTCCTAGACACATCTGTGATTTGTAAATCGCACACTACTCGCTATTACTCGCTTCCCCATTCATTAACATTGGACTCGCTAGACTCGCAACGAGTAGCGAGTCCTAGGCTCAGACTCGCTAGAGTCAAGCGATTCCGAGTAATTTAGGACTTGCCCATCACTAGGGGTCACCTTGATGTGGTGGGATGGCTTTTACATTTTTTGATCAAAATAATGTTACCAAGTACCCTATTTTGATGCACTATTGCAATTTATTGATTTACTTATTTTAGGGCATCGGCTCATTTATATTTTGCAGTTTTGAGACCTGAGTAAACATGCACCTACATACTGCATGCTTATACTTACTTTTGTTCCAGTTCAGTTTTTGGTTTTCTGTGTGTTGTTTTGCAGTCATAGCATTCTAAGGTGTGACCTGCCTTATATGAGTTGGACATTTTATTGTGTGTAGCTTCCCATTGACACAGCCCGTCACCATCCCAGAGAACTGGCCGATCCAGTTCCGAGTACCACACGATCCTGGGTGAGCGTGTCAACTTGGCATTACAAATAGAATGTACCGAACCCAAAAAAACCTGGGACCTCTGCGCCCAAAGACTATGTAGTATGACTGTGTAATGGAGCCCGCCAAAAAAAACAAACGCCATGTGTATGTAAAAGGGAATGGTGCGGCATCTCATCGTGGGACGGATTACGGAATAGTGCAAAAAGTTTTACCTGCATACGATAAAGACTTTGATGCAAAAGGAATCATCAGTCAACTGGAGGGACTCGCCTCATAGTGTGGCCGACAGCGAATGGCAGAGGATCTGCCCACAAGAGGGAGAGGAGAGAGGGAGTTCTGGTGGCGATGCGACTGGGTGTGCCGCAGGAGAAAATGTGGAGCCTGGTTGGTGCCATGGCGAGCGGTAGTCGGAGAGCTCCGGAATGTGAGGTGGAAGCAGTGGACTCCCCCAGCTGACCAGAGGAGGACCCAAACCAGCTGCCCTTGGTGAATCCAGATTTCCTGAAGGACGAAATGCAAGAGCTGAGCCGCCAGCTTTTGAAGACCAAGGTGACGACAGTGGGGAAGTGGAGAAAGGCCCTGCTTCAAAAGGTTTCCCATAATTGAAGGAAGGCTGGAAAGGAAAAACAAGGCGCTACCCTAGGGTGTTACCTGCATAACAATTGGAGATGTTCAGAAGGTTTATACTCACCTGGCTTGGTTGTGAAAGCCACAGCCACTATAATAGTGTGTAAAAAGGTTTGCTTGCAGTCTTCCCAAATAAATTGTACCAATAAAAATTGAATAAAAAGAAAGGGATTCTTGACAGTGCTACCATATACGCAATCAACATTTATGTTGATAAAATGTGATTTTTATATTCTACACATTTCTGGACTCTCTGGCCCCTTCATCAGGAATAAATGTACCCCCTGAGCCCCTGATGGTTCAGTCACCATAGAGGTACTGCACCTCAGCCAGAGGTGTGGTACCCCACTCTTGGGTAAGGAGGGGGACAGCAATCGGAATCCACACACCCGCATCCAACACTACACACTCCGGGTCAGGAATTCGTGTGGACCCTTTTCAGGGAGAGCCCAATCGAAGGCTGGAGGGGAATTAGGTAGGGGAGCACCAGGAAGTGGGAGCAGGAAGTAGAGAGACATAAAGAATAGGCGAATGTAGTTGATTTGGAGAGAACAAGGGAGTTGGTGCCAGGAGTAAGACACGAGAGGATGTGAGAAGGAGACGTCCCGAGGACTGGAGCCGGTTGGAGCTCGTCCCAGAACCCAAGAAGGAAGGAGAGAGGAGCTGGTGAGGGGCTCTAGAGAGAAAGAAGGTGTCCCAGTGACACGGGAAGTGAGAAATTCACTCGTGGCACCCACATCCAGGCCGACAGTTACCACAGGTGGGTGGAAGGACCGGGTCATAGAGGGGGAACCGGACCCCGGATAGTGGAGTGACAGAGAGACTCAGCTACAAAACAAAGGGGTTGTGGCGACTGCAAGTGCAACAACCCAAATCCACACTTATTCGCTGGAAAGGTAGCTGCAAAGGGTCGAGGGCACTAGGAAGACGTTGCCCATCAGGACCCGGGGCTGTTGGATTGGGACACTGAGTGTGAGGTGTGGGGCAGGAGGTTGTGAGTCAGCTCAGAGAGATGACCCAGGAAGAAGCATCAGAAGGCGGTCCCGGTTGACTGTTTTCCAAATTATCCAAGGGTTGGCTGGAGCCCTGACCAGTAGAACGCAGTTTGGATCAAACTTTATTTTTTTCAATGGGAAGAGAGTCATGTGACACATCAAACTTACTGAGAATTTCATAAGAAAAACAATGGTGTGCTTGGTTTTAATGTAACTTTATTCTTTCATGAGTTGTTTACAAGTTCATGACCATTTTTAAAATATGTTCAAAGTGCTGCCCATTGTGTTGGATTGTCAATGAACCCTCTTCTCCCACTCTTGACACACTGATAGCAACACCGCAGAAGAAATGCTGCCCAGGCTTCAAGGATCTGTTGTTTCAGATCTGCACATCTCGATTTTCCCACAGCAAAAGAAAATTTGCCTTCGGGTTTTATGGAGGCAAACTTTTTTGTAAAACGTTGGATCCAAAATGGCCGACTTCAAAATGGCCACCATGGTCACTACCCTCTGGAAAATTTTTTCCCCCCCCCATATACTAATGTGCCACAAACAGGAAATTGAAAAACACCAACCATTCCCATTTTAAATTTTGATGCAAAGCATATAAATGGCCCACCCTTTACATTTAACGTGGCTACTTTTAGGGTATTTTTACATATCTATCTTAATGTATTTCCATTTAAATTTTTTTGAGCTTTATTTTGGGCTAGCTTGGAACTGTTTTAGCTATAATTTTCAAATATTGTCTACATTATACATTCTGTATTAATAAAGTAATATTCTTAGCTTTTAAGTTGCCCCTTGTGTCTAGATTTTAGGGAAAAATTTTTTTTTGCATTACAAAAAAACTATTGGGTTCCCCCCCCCTTCACAAAAAGAATTGCAAATATCAAGAATTTTTGTACAGTTTTCTTTTTGTCGGGGCCCCCCCAAAGGGGCGGGGGGATTCAGATCTCGGGGGGCAGGGATGTCACGGGTGGTTGGGACCCGAGCCGGGGCCCTTGGGGGACCCAAAAAAAAGGGATATTTACAGGGATAAAAGGGTTATAAATGAATGTCGTGACACCACCCCGTAGATTTCCCGGGGATGGCACCGGAGCTGCTCAGACCTCCGGGTGGATAGAGGGGAGCAAGGTGTTGTAGCTCCCTACAGGGAAAAGCAGGGTCCCCCGGAAACAGTTTTATGTGATGATAGGAAAGGGCATTACAGTCCCCCCTGCTGTGAGACTGGGAAATTCACAGTTTTTACCAAGAAAAAAACACAGACACTTGCTTGCTCCCGCACATTTTTTTTTCTTCATTACCTTCAGGGTTGTTTCACAGTTTACAGGTTGGGGGACGGCTCCGGGGGGTGGGAAACCCGGTGTCATAGGGGGGAAGCAATGTCTCTT